>JAUPFT010000004.1:42859370-43056870 GCA_036936625.1 Parnassius smintheus behrii
TTTAATATATAGCAGCAGGGACTAATCTTAGTATTCATTCAGTGAACTCTAGTAAAACATGTAGGTAAGTATTTCTTCAAATCTAAGCTCACAACATAATATTAAATTTCAAATATTTGTTTTCTTTGAGGTTAGATACATGTAGCAGGTCACCTTCCAAGTTAGTCTTTCTTTTAAGTTACACTAGGATTATTTTTTTTATATTGTGGAGGCGTTAAACATACATAAACTGCACATGGGCAAACACCCAGACCCGGTACAATTGTTTGAAGGCCATAGAAATAATTGTACCATGTGAAATTCGAACCTGCGAGCGTAGTGCTGCAGCCCAACGCTTAGCCATTACACTACCGACTGGTTTGCATAGCTGCCTTCACCGCTTCCATGTCTCGTGATAGAAACAAAAGAAACCGGACTAGAAAGCGTAAAAATCACCAGCTCACCCTTACGCACCCGGATATGTACAACACTCTTAAGCCCTAATTTTTCGAAAATTATCATATTTCATAAAAATTTACAAAATTTAGTGACTTTCAGAAGTTTTTTTAGGACTATAAACGAATAAAGGTTATTAGAATCACCTGCGTTGTTTGTAGTATATATTTCAACTTTCTATTTAATTATTTTTTTGGTTCGGGTTCCAAGTTAACAGAGCCGTTATTTAAATTATTCGAATAGGTACGTTAAAACTTTGTATTTCTGAGCACATGTCTCTTTTCATTTTTGAGAAGGTTTTTAGAGCAGGGAAGAGTTAGAGTCCTTGCACCAAAAATAGTTAAACTCACCTTGTAAATATTGCATTTGTAGCATTAAAAATATATAAGTTTTCCTTCTCTTCATCTTTTAATTAAAATAAAGTTCATTGGCTTAATACAAAATAAATATATACTAGCTTTTTTTTTCCTTTTTTTTTTCATTTAGTGTGAATATCACTCAGTTTTTGTGAATCTGAATTTTAATTTTGCGGAACAGACTAATATTAAATATCTTAATAATTATAGAGTGCAGCTGTGCATGCCTTGCACACACGCTCATTCACTGTAATGGACGATACACAGGGACAGTTCAACTGATCAGTTCAAACTAGGACTGTGATGTTTTTTAAAATATCGGATTTTCGATATATTGATAAATAAACTCATATATGAAGCTCCGATATTGATATATTTATAATTATCGATATATCGGAAATCTGATATTTTAAAAATATCAACATTCCTAGTTTGAACGGATCAGATGGAATGATCAATCGATCTGACCGTATGCTTCGTCCATATTCCTGTCCTGCGCAAATGGCGTTAGCTGGTCTCCGTCTAGACTGGCCGCCGCCGTGACCAAAATCAGCGAACTCAAACAAACAATCAAGGCTACAAATGTTAAAACTTTATCCTCCGTAAAACTTTGCACTCCGAGTACTAAGATGGAATGCCTCGAAGCCAGTAGTTATACTGTACCACTTTGGACTGGAACACAGCGGTGCAACCACTGCCAATAGGTAAGAGGTGACCTACACACGGACACCTTGGTAAATAAGTCCTACCAGCTAGTAAATGCTATATCACTCATACCATTGGAAAATATTAAAACACTAGCTTCTATTAGGTAAAAAATCTTACAAGTTGAAAATAACTCCGAAATGAATAGAAACATGATGTCCTCCAGACCGAATTTTCGCCACGGCGGCCTGCCTGAACGGAGCCTAGCCATCGGCGCAGGACGTTATTATAGTGCCCAAGTGTATGCGCAAGCACAGGTGCACTCTCTATTCCCTCACTCTCATAATCCGATAGGACGGTAAACCGACATGATCCGAGATAGATCAGGCGCAGGACCAACGGCTTTACGTGCTTTCCGAGGCACGGGGGTGAGACACCGCCAACTTCCTGACTCTGGGCGGCTACTGAGAATATCTTGACGGAAAAACTCAATAATTGATTTTTTGGCCCGACCCGGGATTCGAGCTTAGGACCTCACGATCAGCAGTCGCACTACTACTACCAATAGACCAAGGAGGCAGTGAATAGAATTATATCATAGCCATGAATAGATTTGACATCAGCAAAGATGGATTGTTGTATTTATGCATTAGGACGGTAAACCGACATGATCCGAGATAGATCAGGCGCAGGACCAACGGCTTTACGTGCTTTCCGAGGCACGGGGGTGAGACACCGCCAACTTCCTGACTCTGGGCGGCTACTGAGAATATCTTGACGGAAAAACTCAATAATTGATTTTTTGGCCCGACCTGGGATTCGAGCTTAGGACCTCACGATCAGCAGTCGCACTACTACTACCAATAGACCAAGGAGGCAGTGAATAGAATTATATCATAGCCATGAATAGATTTGACATCAGCAAAGATGGATTGTTGTATTTATGCATTTTTAAATAATTATTATAATATATATGTATCTATTTACCCTTATCTCATCCTTAATCCTGGGGTCGAAACCAAAACTACCTTTTGTTTATATAGTTGTGATTGTTCTTAGAGTATTTATAAGCTAGTGATATATAGTATATGTGATTCCTGTCTGTCTTTTACACTGCATACTTACTTACCTTTCTTCGATCTAATCGCGTAAGGTTTATCGAGCAAATGAATTGAATGAAATTTATATGAGTTTTTTTCCTGTGATATATACTTATAGATCTCACTTATTTAGAAGTATGTTAACATGAGTGAGGTATTTATCTTTAAGTATTTGTTACACTTAGAATTTGTAAGATGTATACTAATATACTTACGTACTTTTACATAAATTTATGTCATAAATAATATTAACCAATAAATAAGTAAACACAAATATACTCCTTATAAACGAAAACACTAGAATCTATATCATTTTCGGCGTTGTCAATAGCTTCTTGCAGTATTCTAAAGTTGTCCTGTCCATGTTGACCAGCAGGAGTAGCAACATTATGAGTGTTACTTTTTTTTTACTTTTTTTAATTGTAAACTTTTTCAAGGATCGTTAGATCGTAGCTTTATCTGCTCCGCACTGCCGACGTTGTATGGAATTTGCTCCATATATGGCAAGGTTATTACCCACCGAGCTGAATCAACCGCACCTTGATAACCCATTGTTATTATGGTAAAATAGGGCGTGGGAAATCACACAGCGTAACCTATATCTCAGGGCGTAGATTTATTGACAAATATAACATTCTTTTTCTTCCGCTTCAAAATCCACGTAATAATTGTAGTTAAATCTTCATTAATTTTTTTATAGGAAAACTTCATTCATCAAAGTATAATAAAAAGATTTTTTGTTAAATACATAATAAGTTGTATTCGTACCTATATCTTACATCACACAATAAATTAATAATAGTACTACGTAACGATTCCAAAGTGTACAATATTAGAATTCAATGTTCAAAAAAATATGAAGATATTCTTCGTGTAGACACCAAGTTGTTAATTCTTTTATGGGTACTTTCTCTATTCATACATATTCTCGTCACTTTCACAGAGCGAAGAGTTGACTCGTCTCTGCTAGTGAGAGCCGCGAGATTGTATGCAAACTCGTGCAATTGAATCAATATTTCATTGTTGCAAATGCAGCCTTTTAAACCTCGTCCCAGTGTCTAATCTTATCCTGTGAAAAATTGCGATATCATATCGAAATATTGCACTGTTATTTAGGTATAGGTATATTAGATATTATTAGTAACAGCTTTTGAAAATCGTAAATTTTGATAGAATCTGCAATAATTGAATCAACTTATTTCTTTGATTTTGCACTTTCATTTAGTATACGTAATACTACGCCAATGTCACATGCGTGTTATAAATGAAATAAGATCCAGTTTTATTTTGTCAAAATTTAAGTTGATATGTATTTAGAGAGTGGGTGTTGATTATTTCGCGATATTCAAAAATAGGCAATATCCCTATTTATGATAAAAACACCCACAAGTCTGGAATTTATTAATAAAAATAAAAAGTCTTTAAAACAAATCTATAAACAATAAAATTGCCGTAAATTGTATTCTACGATTATGTAGTCGCAACCTGGCAATGTGGGTTAGTAGATAAACACGCAGAAAAAAATTCGTGCGTGCTACACACGATCATAGCGATTGTTCTTTGATTGATTTGAAGTTGGTTGAAGTAACTTTACTACTATTTAAAAAAAAGAATATTAACAATGCTATAAACATTACTAATATTCCCTTTAACCACTCGTGGTAAGCTTAAATTGCTTGTGTTACGAGTGGTTCACGCCAGTAGTCGAATGGCAGATTCAAACCCATGACCTTTTTGAGCTCGCAGTCCGCGCCCTGCCATTAGGCTACTGTCGCTTCAAAACTATCGATTTATTGTTGTTTTACGAGGAAAATGGGTTAAGCATTTAAAATAAGTGGTTCATCTTCTGCACATTTTTCAGTGTCGAAATTGAAAGTAAATTTAGAGAAGGTCTCATGGCGGCTCGTCTCGTCGCCTCGCGTGCCTCTCGTCGCGTAGAGGCGACACGAAAATACACCATGTATACACTCGTTATATCATTTTAACTCATTTTATATGTCCATGTTTGAACTCCGTATGCCCGCTGAGATGGACCTAAACTGTTACTGTGTATTACCTATTGTGCTATTAGTTATTATAATTTTTACACGTATACTATAAAAAGAAAGTGAATAAGCCATGGCGAAGAAGAAGATTGTGGATGGTTTCTATTAACCGGAATAGAACCATGTACGGTGAATAGATTAGAGTACGCCCTCGTTTTTATCTCGAGACTCACGAGACCCTATGACTCGAGCGCAAAAAACCTACACGCTTTCGAGAGCGAACGAGGGCCGCGAAACGCGCCGCAATGCGACGAGAGCACCATGTACACACACGTGCTCGGCCTGTCTCGTGGTTTCTCGACGAGCGTGTACAGCCCCCATTATACATACATTCTTCTCGCTGCACTATGCATTCGAATTATTAACCTAGCCGACGAACCTAGCAGACAAACGGTCAGTGGTGAAAGTGAAACCATAGTTCAGAGTTCAGATCCGCTACTGTAGATAGTTTTGACTTTTGATCAGGATTTTTTTATTCTTAATAGTTTCTTCACGAGATTCTCTGAAATGAGAGAAGGCCTGTGCCCAGCACCCCAGCAGTGACGTAGGCAGTAACTTTAATTTCGAGTAAGGTCCTTTGGCGGCGTAAAAACGTTAAGCTTTAATGCAACGCAATCAAAAGAATTTTGATTGATGTCACATATTTTGATACTCCCAAACTCACACAATTTTTAAGTTCCCGCTAAAAAAATTGAAAATTTAAAAAAAATCGGGAAGTTATTGTTTTCTACCCCGTTTTTCAAAAATTGAGTTTTAATCAAATCTTGACGTTTTCAGGTCACAGAAAGCCACCCTGACAATTTTTCGATGGTGTATGTTTGTATGTGTGGGTCAACCGGTACATACATCCACGTATGTACGGCTTGACCGATTGAAATGAACTATGCGGATTTCCAGTGTTACATCAAACTTAGATTTCCTATAAATTTTAAGTTTTAACTAATTCGGACCGGTAGATTTTGGGAAATCTCAAAAATAAAAATTTTGAAAAACTGTTTTTTTTTTTGGAATAACTTTTTCTTGGCATTACCGATCAATTCCAAAAACTAATCAGGTTTTAACCTTGAAAAACCACGTCAATCACCGTCGGTCCGGTCAAAATCGGTTGATTCGTTCGTGAGATATCGTTAACGAAAAATTTAGAAAAAATTGATTTTTTTAAATTACTCTGACATTTCGTATTCAACGTCATAATTTGGTGAAACTTAGAGCGCTTTGCATTTGAAATTAGCGGGAAGTTCCCGGGTGGCCTGCAGGGTCAACCAATTTTTTGTATGGATTGGTCTCAATTTTCAGTACCTTACTGTATTATGTAAATTGAGGGAAGCAGTGAGTTAGTTCCGACACAAGTATTTTATAACTTACTGGAGCTACCTCAATTTCAAAAGAAACAATTCATTTATTTATTATTATTTATAAAAAACCTATTTTGTACGTCCCGTTTACCTAGAATGTAATTTTGGCGAGAAGCAAGGCCTCACTGCTTTAGTAAAAATCAAAAAAATCCGTGAACCGTTCATTCGTAATTAGGTATAAAAATTCAAAAATGTTTTTGCCTCTAAAACTTACATATTATGCAGTTGGAGTCGTGATGTAGACCGATGTGTGAGAGCACGTTAATTTTGTCGTGCAATCTGACTTAAAGTCCTAAACCTACTTACGTTAGAGCAATGCTCGGTGCTCACCTTGCCCAGAATATATGAGTTTTATTTTTTCACCCAAATAATTAAGTAATTTATAAAGTTAATTAATTTAGAAAGATTTAAGATTTTAAAAAGTAGGTTATTTAACTGTTTTCACTGTTATATACTTACCTATAATTTTACATATACATATATAATTTTACTTACTGTGTGTACGTGTGTTTGTCACTGAATTCCTAAGCGACTGGACTGATTTTGACGAAATTTTGTGTATGGGATTAAGTTGATTCTAGAATAGTTTAGATTCACTGTCTGGATTTCTACAAAAACTCCACCTACCGTGGACAATTGTTTTAGCTTTTTTTATTGTTAATAGTTTTTGAGGTTTCAAGTAATAGATTGCGTTTATGGAAATTGATGAAACTTATCTATTAGCAACGATCCTTGACCCACGATTCCAATCATGGATTTCCATTTTCCAATGCTGAAAAAACTTGCTCAAAAATATTTTTCACTGAAACCATCTACAGTCGTCTCGGAAAGGCTCTTTTTAACGGCTGGGAACATCCAAATTGAAAAAAGAAATTGCCTAAAACCAGAAAATCTACAATGTTTATGTTTTTAAAATAAAAATTTGCCTATTGTAAATTTTAATTATTAGAAAAATAGAAAATCATCAAATAAATGATTTTTTTATTACTATAGCGAAATATTCGTATTCGTATTCGTCGAATAGTAGGTTTGATATTCGTATTCGTAAAAGTAGTATTCGTTGCATCACTAGTTTTAAGCGGTCTGCCTCGGCTTGCCAAGGGCCAAATCAGGTTGTTCACGAAGCCGGGGCGGATTGCTTGTTGTAGGTACATAATATATAATACGTTTATAATATCAAAATAACAGCTTTTCACTAAATGCATATGAAAGTACACACGGTACTTATAACAAGCAAAACAATTATCAAAAAATTTATTTGTCTGTCTGTTTGTTCTGGCTAATCTCCTAATCGGCTGGACCGATTCTAACGCAACTTCCACTGGCAGATAGCTGATGTTATAAGGAGGCTACTACTTTTATTTTTTTTTACTTTAGTAACTTTACTTTTATTTTAGAAAACGCATTAGAGTAGCGCGCACAAAAATTACAACCCTAAATTACACGCGGGGGAAGTTGCGGGGAATTGCTAGTAAATATTAAGTTTTTTCGGAGTCCTCAGGGCGCGTGCTACTAGCTTTTGTCCGGTTTTTTTAAAAATAAATAGATACCTCAAGGGTTGATAAATAATTCCTAGATGTGTATACATCCATCATTTTACCAAAGAATGATAAATAGGAGTGAAGTTTTTAGTGTTACTATTAATATTTCGAATTTAGACGACATTCTACGTTAACTTGAGCTTTTTTATTTTTTTTTTATAGGACAGGATAACAAACTAGCACACAGTCTAGCTGATGGTAAGTTGTTGCTGCGGCCCGTAGACATCTACATTTATTCTCGATTAAGAATCAAAATGCAGATGCGTCGTCACCCCTGAGGACTAAGATGACATGCCTACATTCTATAAAAAAAAGGGTCTCCGGTTCTCTACATTCATCACAGGAACGAACACAGAAGCAGATTTTAAGCTGGTGTTCTGTGGGAAAGTGGCCCTACCCTGGTCAAGCCGACCGATTCGTGCTACAAGTAATATAGCTGCAGCGTGGCTCTACTACGAATAAACAAGCTATATATATATATATATATATATATATATATATATATATATATATATATATATATATATATATATATATATATATATATATATATATATAGCTAAGCAGCATCGACCATGTTCTCACAGAATAATATTATGAGCGTATTACAGCAGCAAAATGCTTTTGTGTTTCGTATAGTGAGTGTAGGGAACCGGAGACTTATTTACTAGGGATGGGCCGAATATGGATTTCACCGAATACGAATATTCGACCGAATGTTCGGTAAAATTTTTACCGAACCGAATATTCGGCCGAACATTATTCGGCAGGATAACCTCAGGACCTAGCCAATTTATGTCGAAACTTGTTACCGTAAAGCGCGCGGGATTAGCGCCGCCTCTCACTCCCCCGCCAAACCCGACAGTTATTGCATCATCTATTACTGACCGAATTGCCGGCACATGATTATGTTTTGACTATTCTTGGTATTTCGTTGTTTTATTCTTAGTGAAAATTGATAATTATATGATAAAAATGAGCGGCAGTAGATTTACCATTTAGACTTATTTTAGAGAAACTGACGACCAAAGCAAAGTGAAATGTAATGTATTTGTACTTGTAATGTAATGTCATATTTCTTTGTTTGACTGCAAAAATATTTTATCAAGTTTCCATTTACCATAATCGAAAATAAATCAACAGTGCCTCAAAAACATAAATGTACTTATAGATTTATGCATTTGAGGCACTCTAGAGTAAGTAGATTTAACCCATAAATAAAATACACTTTCAATAGTAAAAGACATCGCATTACTCAATTCGTATATTTCAATACATTGGACACTATGAAAACGAACGAAGTATCTTCTTTAACAAAGTTAGACTTTGTATTTAATATGGTGAAGAAGAAAAATTGCAAAATTTTTAATTTTGCTCTTATCTCTCGAAATGACAACATGATGATGTAATTTTGTAACCCAAATTGATAAATTTGTACTGTAACGTATGAAATTCAAACAAACGGTTTTGCTCGACTCCGTTCAAGGTCAACGCGATGTCTTCGGAATTTTAAGACATGTAGTATTTATTATGTTTATAATGAACATCGCGTCATCGATCATTTTAAATAAGCACATAGACAATACTGTATCATGCGACGTTGTTGCGCATTTTTGATCGCAACTAGATGCTCTCCTGGCCAATTTACTCGTAGTTTGTCCATAGCCAGCTTAAGTGTTTGTTTTAAATGTATATTAGGAAGGTGGTGTGAATAATGTGTACTTCTTTCGATATGTACTTGGTAAAACTACGCAGCAGCTAAATAAACGGCCTCCATTTCCCGGCGGCCACGCTATTCCTGGCTACTGTGGCGACCATGGTAACGGCGGCACGGGGGGTGCTAAGAATCTACGGGGGAGGTTCGGTTGCCACCGAAAGCGACTCTACCAACATCATCATCATCATCATTACAGCCCTTCACTAGTCCACTGCTGAACATGGGCCTCCCCCAAGGAATGCCAAAAAGCACGGTCCTGAGCCACCTGCATTCATCGACTTAATCGACTGCATGTCTTACCAGGTAGTCACTCCATCTAGTGAGGGTCGCCCTACACTACGCCTACCGGTACGAGGCTGCCACATGAGAACCTTGTTTTGACGTCGCAAACCCGCTCGCCAAACGTGGCAACAATGGCAATATACCCCCCATGAGCAACGACACCATCAACATATAACACACTTTCATACGTGGTAGAGCAATGCTGCAGCTATATTAATTGTATATATAGTTGTAGCACGAATGGCTCGAAGGATTTTTTATCATCGATGTTAGAAGCTGCCGCCAAAGGGCCAAAATAAATGGAATATGCGTCTGTTCTGAGACTTTCCTTAATATTTATTCTAGAAAAATTGCGTAACTGCAGAAAAAAAAATAGGTTTCTGTTTTAGAACTTTCAGTTTATATGAAAAGTAAATCAAGTCGTGACGTGAGAAACAAGGAGCAGGGACCTGTCTTAACTGAATTACACAATCAGAAGAGGAAGTAATAGTGAATGATGAATCAACCAATCATCAGTGTCAGTATTTCTATGAGTTGCCGCCAATGGAAGAATGCAGAGTTGGACTGCGTGAAGCGAGAAGTATTTTTTAACAAATCATTGTAAATAGAAATCACCCGTTATCATGAAGTTTATGTACTCAGACCCAATGGTGAGACGAACCGTCTCAAGTGAGGTAAAATAATTAATAGAAGGAGGACAATATAAAACACCTAAAATTACTCAACTACCCATAATATTGATCTCTAGAAATAAAAACTCAGCAGTAGCAGAACAGGGAGAGGTGGAAGATGGAACTCCTTTATAAGGAACATTTAATCGGATGTATATACTCGTACCACACCTACCCCTTCTCAGTCCGATCATTACGTATAAGAATATATTTGGGTAATGGGTACCAACGACATAATGAATGGTTTCAGCCAACTCACAGATATTAGGAACCTTAATTTAAGATAGCATCGACACAGTCTAGTCTTCAAACCGATAGCGGTATAACCATCTCGCTTACAGATACAGTCGTAAAGTACTCGGACCGACCATAGATAATACTAATGAAATACCGCATCGCACAACAGGCGAAAGTGCCGTTTGCAAAACGTGGCAAAGGCAAATCTTGGAGCGTGAATTTGGCAGAGCGTGACAGGTTATTTGCTAATTTCCTCCTCCAACTATCAAAATTAACTTAGTTTTGACATGAGTATTTGCGGACGCCGGGTACTGGTGCAGCGCTGTGAGGTAACTTTTATTTAATATTCGCTATTATTAATAATGTTTTCTAGACCGGATTCCGTTTAAGGCAGGCAGTCTCTGGCGAGACTCGCCATCTGCGTAGTACATGACTATGGTGCAAATTGTTTCCTCACAGTATAATGGGAAATCGGACACAGGACCAATGGAATTACGTTACGTTTACGTTACACTGAGAATTTCTTGAAAGAAAAGCCCAAGAACTATTTTTTTTGATCTGATTAGAGATTCAAACCCGCGACCACATAATCAGCAGTCACGCTTACGACCACTACCATTGGAGTGCTAAGCGAACTAACACTCTATTGGACGCCACACACGGTCAGTTCAACTGATCATTCCAACTGATCAGTTCAAACTAAAATTGATGATATTTTTTAAAATATTGAATTTTAGATATATCGATAACTATAAATATATCAATATCGGAGTTTTATATATAAGTTTATTTATCGATATATCGAAAATCCAATATTTTAAAAATTATCAACAGTTTTAGTTTGAACTGATCAGTTGAACTGACCGTGTGTGGCGACCATATCTGATATTCTGATAGGAAGCGACAAACGGAGGTCATTGACTTCTGCATCCAATTTATAGATGTTTTGTCATATTAACTAAGTTACTAAGTTGGAATTTCTCAAGGCCTTTAATTCTGCTGAGCCTATTTTTTAATACCTTTATTCATATAAAAACACGCATTTACAGTAATAATAATCATGTCCAAACTGTGCAACAGTTTGTTGGCGATAATGGCGCTCTTTTCTTTTATACAGAATGGGTCCCACATATATGCAATAAATGAAACCACAAGTAATACTAGTGCGTAGAAGTGTAGAAAAATTAAATATTAAATTAAAACCCGTAAAATAAAAAAGTGAAATTTTCAAACAAAATAAATATTAAAATAAATTCAGTAAAAGTGAACACTCTGTTTAGACAACGTACCTTGACCCCTTGGAAGAGTGACAACGTTGCACGCGTTTGGCACGCCGACAAAAGACACCGCTGTCGATATGTCGCAATACCAATAGTTTGCACTGCGTGGCATCGTCGCTTTTTAATGTTCAAGGATTCATTCAAGTTCATTGAATCATTGACTTAATGGCCCAATTCTATAGAGTGTTCAAATTTGCTTAAAATTAAAACTCTACTTTTTGACCTAATTACTGGACCGAATACGTTCATTTTTTGTATATCATCAGCAAAGGCGATAACAAGTATATAGTTTCATTTATTGCATATATGTGGGACCCATTCTGTATATTGTACCTGTATATGTATAATATAATGGAATAAAAGGTGTAGATATGTACTTTGTTGGTAATCAAGAAGTAGAAGGTACCGGAAGGAAAAAAAGTAGGACGATCTGCAAAAAAGAAAGGAGATTAGACAGAAGGACCCTTAAGTAGGGACTGAGTAAATTAACCGACTTGGTATTACATGGATCTCACAACTTTTTACGATAGAAGAACTGAGTTGCGAGACTTGGTTTTTTTACAAGTTATGTTTTTGATGGCATTATACTTTTCTTTGGAATGTATCTTTCAGTCTTTTCTTTAATGTTACAGTGCTCATGTCTTTGGGACATATCTCTTACAAAATCTATTCTATTAAAAATTAGGGGAGTTAAATACTGCCTAGTTATCTTACCATAATAGTTTGTTATGTGTGATGTTTGGTATCATATATTTACCCTTTTCAACATGTCTGGTACGACATTTATGCGTGAAAGGTTGTTTATATTTATTTATTTTATGTTGTTCTAAAGCAATGATGTATTCCACTTTTTCATGCACTGGTAATATTTTACAGATATTAAACAATTTATCATAATTTGGTTTACACTGTAATTATACTTTTTTATTTACTAAAGACTTAAGTAGCCTAATTTGTAACTGTTTTATACGATTTAACTGTGTTTTGAATGTTAGCAAATAAACTACTCAATCCATAATTGATTACCGAGTCAGGTATAATGTCTCCATAATAACATGTCTAACACAGAACACTTAATATAGCTAGTAGAAATGTTATACGAGCCGGGAACGCGCGCCGTGTATAGGGCTTAAAAGCCAACCCAACTATCTAGAATTTCGTGACTCACACTCAGTTCGAAACAAACCGTCGTCAAGTGTTAATCGTGCTGCACGTGGTTAAAAATGGTCTACTGCAGTGTTTCGAACTGTTCAAACTGTTCAGGAAAGGGTTATTGTTCTTCTAAAGGAATTTCTTATCATTGGTGAGTAAAATAATACATTTTGAAATCGATTTTATTAAACGATACTTTACCCTTCAACGCATCGTAGTATGGCCGCTGGTCCCAGACGCCAATTAAGGATGTGTTTAGATTTTAGTTTATCGACGCTATCGATATTCTATGCCTTGTATAATCTATTCTGGCTGGTTATTTTTAGAAATAAATTTTGCTGTTAAATAAAAAGCGTAAGTTTTTATTTAATAATATATATATATATATATATATATATATATATATATATATATATATATATATATATATATATATATATATATATATATATATATTTTCTTATTCAATCAGTATTCTTATATTTTTTTAGTTTTCCTATAAATCCAGAAGTTAAGGAAAAATGGATTTTGGCGACAGGGAAAAAAAATTGGTTTCCTTCTAAACATAGCAAAATATGTTCAGCACATTTTCAAGAAAAGGATTTTAATCCTACAAGAAAACGCCATGTTCTTTTGGATAATGCTTATCCGACTATTCACGTTTGGACAACTTCTGAAAATGTAAGTATCTTCTAAATAAATAAAGTATGTTAGTAAAATACAAACCATCCCGTGGCTCTATTATGGAAAACAGTAAAGAAATTATGTGGCACCACTAGTACTTTTTTGATACTTTATAATTCGGAAACGAAACGCTTTACATTTTGTGTAATTATACTGAAATGAAGTCAGTCTTGCTGTCGCACGGATGGGCCGTCTCGAACTGGGATGGTACCACGACCTCACAGAAAACCAGCGTGAAGTAGCGGTTTACCTCTGCGTTTCGCTTGGTGAGTGCAGGTGGCCGGAGGCCCTTTTTACTGGAAATGAGGCATTCCATCTTAGTCCTCACGGGTGACAACGCATCTATATCTCGATTTGTAATAAAGGATAGATGTAGAGCCATTAGTAACTTAATAGTTACTTTTTGCAAAGTAACTATTAAGTTACCAAACATGTTATTTCAGGTCTCAGATATCCAAGTTAACGTAACACCATCAAAATCTCCGTCACCATCTATGTCATCTAAATCTGCTAAGCGAGCGATACAGTTAGATCCGGACATAATGGAAACTCCCAGAAAACGAAAAATGAAACGTATTATAAACGAAAAGGAAAATGTTATAAAAACTCAACGATCGAAAATAAAAAGTTTACAAGGTAAAAACCGGAGATATAGAAAAAAAATTATAGAGTTGCAAGAAATAATAAAGGAATTACAATCAAATAGATTAATTAATAGTGACCAAGCTTTTTTTTAGAAAACACAAGAGTTATTTAAAAGATGTGAGAAGAAATTAAAATCTACAAAATTATATAAATAAATAATCTATATCTATATAATTAAATAAATATTTCAATAAATATTTTGTTTTTGAAATGATGAAAATGTCTTAATTTTTTTTCTAATTTACCTATTTTATTTAGAAAACACCAACGTTAACACAAGAGTTATTTAAAAGATGTGAGAAGAAATTAAAATCTACAAAATTATATAAATAAATAATCTATATCTATATAATTAAATAAATATTTCAATAAATATTTTGTTTTTGAAATGATGAAAATGTCTTAATTTTCCTCCTAATTTTTTTTTCTAATTTACTGTATAAGTTTTACTTCTTGTAATTAATTATTTTTTCTACTTTACGTTTTTTTTATAGCATTAAGTTTATTTCATTAAATTTACGTTTCATATTATATCATTATACTGTTTTATTTTATCGCATATTTATTACCTACATTATTCCGTTTCGATATTTTATCGATAGTTTTTTGTCAAGCACTAGCGTATATGAGTTGAGTGTGTTAACTACCTGCAAGGAGTGGGAAGACTAGCGGCGGCAGTGGTACCGCAAGTAAATTGATTAATTGAAACAAAGGCATTTCTATTTCGTTATATTAGGTGTTCTGTGATGTCTAACCAGATTTGTAATTGTACTTATATTGAATTAGTAGAACAACAACCTTACCTTGGACTCATAATAGACAGTCGATTTAAATGGACGCACAATATTAATAAACTGTGTGATAAGTTTATAAGGTTGCGAAATTACGCACTTATATGTAATAGACGTCGCGCATCGGCGAGATTCGTCAGTGTACCCCGCAGTGGGCGTGACTACTCGTGCGACTTCACCCCCTCAAAGACATGAAAGTCGTCTGTTCACCGCGTCTTAGAGGCCATACTTGCCAAATTTTCTATCGTTGGGTATAAAGTTCCCTTTCCTACACTATTGTCCCTTTATAAGGCTCTGGCCGAATCAATAATACAATACGGATTAAGTAGCTATGGTAGAACCTGGAAATCGCATCTTTGTAGAATCCATGAATTACAACTTAGAATCATCAAAACAATTGTCCCCCCTAAAATCAAACAACAATATAAGAACAATTACAACCAATTATTTAAATACTGTGGTATCTTGCCAATAGAAAAAAAAAACTCACTTTACTTGTAGAACAGTTCTTTAATACAAAATTACAAGTCATACCTACGTACAAAAATCAGCTTAGAAGTATATATAACCCTAAATTAATTATAGCTAAAACTCATAATATGTATGGCGATCATCAAAATAAGATTATTATTCCTAAATTAATTAATAAACTACCTAAAACCTTGAAGGAAAATATCAATCCCAAAAATATTAAATACAAATTAAAAACATACTTTTTGAATCAACTAACATGATATAACTAAAAACTAACATACTTACTATATGTAATATAATTACCGTATGTATATTCCAAAAATATAAAATAATATTGTAAATGCTCGTATAAGGGAGCGTTGATAAATAGAGCGGGTTTGCTGGCGGGATGTTAACTGGAGAGCATACAGTAGCAGTTAGATGAGCAATAAATAACACTTCTTGAGAATTTCTTCTTGTTTTATTTCTTGATTCCTTATTATTACATTGCCGGATTTGGAATAATTTACCACGAAAAACGCCCCTTTTTTATAAGCGGCTGTAACCAATCACATTTAAGAAAAAATCGCATACGGCATTAGTGAATCTATTGACCAATCAGAGCGCCGAGTAACCTTTTCTAAGAGAGATTCACAATTTCCTTAATAAACGTGGTAAAACATTCCTTACAATATTTATATTTATTCCTAACGATAGATACAACTTATTTCTATTATTCTAAACATAAATCATTCAATAAACCTTTATTTTACATTTATAAAAAATAAAAATAGTTTCGCGGTCGCCTCACGGTTTAGCTCCGGAGTAGGACTATATTTTTTGCCGAACATACAAGTGGCGCCGCCAAGAGGTAGGAATGTACAACACTTTTTCAGGAATTATGCTTAAGAATCTATACAATATTTTTTCATGAAATTTAAATCTTTCTCATAATGAAATAACATTATACAGCGATTAGTTGACATATTAATGTTTCTTTTGAAGTACTTTAAAGGAAAAAGAATTATATTAATCACTTATATGTTAAATAGCTCTTAAAGTTATGATAAAAGAAATCTTACTAGAAAATAAGCTTATACTTGCGTCTAATGTTCTAATCAGACCTAAATAATATTAAATAGATTCATATAAGTCACTTTAAGATAAAAATAGAAGTGTTTAATTTACTTTCCTGTTTTTTCAGCACTAATCAGTCTTTACACTTAGCTTTATTTTATAAATAGGAAACAGTTAAGATTAATACCATCACCTAATTTTAAATCACTGATAAGAAATAATTATGATTAAATGCTAACACTTAGTTTTTAATTCACTGATAATAAATAATTAATATTAAATGTTCGAATTCACTTTGTCGTCGCTAACATTCTCCCCCACGGTGCGTAGCACTGCATCCTCTGGAGGCGACGACTCCGCTGGCACCAGCACGATGACACGTCGAGTTGGACGGCGAAGTATTCCGCCTGATGTCCGCACGTCCAGCACCCTGGTTCTTCCGTCTGGTCCGGGATAGGTTTTGACGATTTCACCGCGAGGCCATGAGTTTCGCGGTAATGTGGCGTCCACTATTAGCACGATGTCTCCTTCCCTTGGGTCTCTGGTTTCTTTCCCCTCGAGTTTCCTTGGCATCAGGAGAGGTAAGTATTCTTTAATCCACCTTTTCCAGAAGTGGTCTGCGAGTCTCTGGGTGGTTCTCCAGCTTGCCTTTCCGATGAGCTCCGTGTCGCTGAACTCTCCCGGCGCCATAGCTCCGCATGATCTTCCCAGCAGAAAGTGGTTCGGTGTTAGGCTCTCCTCGTCTCCTGGGTCCATGCTGATCGGGGTGAGAGGTCTCGAGTTGATGATGTGTTCAACCTCAGTCATTAGCGTATGGAGTACTTCCTCGGGCGGGCTCTTCTCGTTGAGGACTACTGCTACATAGGCTTCTTCACTCGCATCGGAGAATGTGTGTAGCTGTCCTTTTCTGCCTTTGGGTGAGACGCACCTCGGGATCTTCAGCCTCGTTAATGTTGACACTTCTTCCAGGTATTTCATCCAGACTTCCTTTTGATGTTCGTTGATTGGTTCATCCCAGTCTATTTTCTTTCGCCAGATGTCTTGGATTAGTTTCTTTCCTTGTATTAGAACTGGTGTAGCAAAACCCATTGGATCGAAGGTGGACATTACTGCGCTTGTGACTTCTCTTTTTGTTGGAGTCCTTCTGCCGTCTTGCAGGTCCTCCGGCGTGTTGCGTAGCCCGACGTTGAAGGCTAATGTATCTTCTTTCACCAGCCATCTTAGTCCCAGAGTCTTCTCTTCCTTGGTCAGTTGTAAGGAGTTTTCTTTGTTTGCGTCTTCTACCTCTGATATTACCCCCGAGTTGTTGCTGGCCCATCCCTTCAGATGAAAGTTTGCTCTTGCGTGAATGTCTTTCACTTCTTTGGATATTTTCTTTGCTTCGGTTGTAGATGCGAAGCTCTGCAGGTAGTCGTCCATGTAGTGGTTTCTCTTAATTGCTTTCACTGCTTCAGGATGAGTGTTCTTAAATTCCTCTGCATTCTTGTTCATTACGTATATGGCTGTTGCAGGTGATGACGCTGCCCCGAAGATGATTGAGGACATTCTATACTCTTCCGGCTTGCCGGTTCTTCGGTTTCCGCGCCACAGGAACCTGAGACTGTCTTGGTCGTCTTCTCTGACTTTTACTCGAAGAAACATGTCTTGTATGTCTGCCATGACGGCTACTGGTCCCTCTCTGAAACGCAGCAGTACTCCGAATAATGATTGTAGCAAGTCCGGGCCCGAGAGCAAGGCGTCGTTGAGGCTCTTTCCTTCATATTTGGCAGCTGCGTCGAACACTATTCTTAGCTTCCTCTTGACTGGGTGTACAACAGCGAAGTGGGGTAGGTAGAATGTCCTTCCTTCGTTAGAGTTTTCTGGAGCCTTCTCTGCGTATCCTTTTTCGATTAGACTCAGAATCTGCTCCTCGTAGTGCTTTCTTGCTTCTTGATCACGATCCAATTTTTTCTCGATGCTAACCAGGCGTCGAACAGCTTGATTGTAGTTGTTGGGCAGGTGTTCATCTTCTTTTTTCCACAGGAGTCCTGTTTCATATTGACCGCTTGGCAGTTTCTTGGTAGTTTTCTCGAGGGTTTCTAGTGCTCTTCTGTCGCTGTCGTTAGATGGTGAACGATTTTGGATCCCTAGAGACTCTAATTGGAAGTGTTCTCGGACGAGGTCTTCTATGTCTTCCTTGCCAGTGGTCGCTCTGCCATAATGAGTGAAGTGTACTGTGGCAGTTGTTCCTGTTTCACATCCGTGTAACACCCACCCTAAGTTCGTGAGGGAAGCTACAGGATCTGATGGTTTGCCCTTCTTCAGCTTTCTTGTCACTATCAGTCCCCAATTGTCTTGGCCTATCAGTAGCTTGGGCCTCTCGGAGACGTAGAGGAGTTGATTTTCAATTGCCTTCAGGTGCTCACAGTTTCTCACGGTGTCCTTGTTTATGCATTGTTCAGACAGCTTCAGGTCGTCGATGGTTCTTGCTACGATAGTTCTCTTTTCTTTTCTATGAGCCCCTTTTATTTTGAACTCGATCTTCTGTGAACTATCTTTTCTTAACACCTTTCCGCCAACGGTTTCGATCGTGAGTTTTTCTTTCTTTCCTTCGACTCCGATTTTTTCAGCAATTGATGCGTCTAAGAGTGTGACCGTTGACCCTTCGTCTAGTAGTGCTAATACGCGAACTTGTCCTTTTGGGCCATAGAGGTTCACGGGGATCATCTTTAGGTAGGCCTTTTCTTCTCCTTTGGCGTTATGGATTGAGGCGACCTTTTCTTCTGAGATGCTATTGGTGTCTTTTGCTTCTTTTTCTATCGACGCCGGTGGTTTGTCAGAATGTAAGATGGTATGATGCCATCTTTTACACAGCTTGCAGACTGGTGCTTTACAGTTGATTCTTGAGTGTCTGAATCGAAGGCACTTGAAGCATATCTTTGCCTTCTTGGTCATATCCCATTTTTCATTCAGGTTGGCTTCTTTGAACCTTTTACATTCTAATGCGAAGTGTTCTTCCCCACAGAACGGACACGACTTCTTATATTTCTCTTTTGACGCTTCTTGAACCAAATGAACGGGTTTTCTTACTCCTCTTCTTTGTTCTGAGGGCGCTTCGGGCGGGGCGAAGTCTCCGCACATGTCGGCTTCTGTTTCTAGGAACGCTTCGATAAGTAATAGCTCCTGAATTTCCTCGTCTCTTCTGCTTCTGTGGTAGGCGAACCAACGGAACTTCATTGACGTCGGCATCTTGTCTACTATAACTCTTAGCGTTTCAGGTGAACTGAGATACTGTGGTTTCTTCAGGGCTTTGATTGTTTCGACTGCGTTCTTTACTTTGCTTGCAAATATGCATATGTCGCTCGGGTTTTCGCCGACTCTTGGGAGGTTCTTCATTTTTTCTAGTTCTGCTAATGCTAGTGCTCCAGGTCTTCCGAATCTTGCTTCTAGTCCCTTGATCACCTCGCGTGGGTCTTCGGCGGTGAATAGCAGGCTTTGGACGGCTTCTCTAGCTTTTCCTTGGATCGCTATTCTGAGGCGTGCTAGGTTTTGATTGCTACTGAAAGAAGCAGCCGTATCCTCGTATGATCTTTTGAAGGCTAACCATTCTTCGCAGGCCCCGTTGAAGTGAGGTAGTTCTAGGTGCTTCGGTGAAACGGTGTCACGTGATTTTTCTGATAGCTTTAGTATGACTGAAGCTAGTTCTTGGATGTCACTTTTCTTTTCTTCTGCCTCTATTGGTTTGTGGTTCTTATTAGGCATGTCTCCGGTCTGGATGAACCAGCGTTCGACTTCTCGAGTTCGCTCGAACAGCTCTTCTCCGGCACCATCTTCCTCTTCTGATTCCGCGGTGAGAAGTTCTAATTCCGCTTGAGCAACTTTTGACCGCGCTTCTGCCAATTCTAGTTCCCTTAATGCCATAGTCATCTTTGCTTGCGCTTCTGCTCTCTTCCTATGCGACGAGCGAACGGAAAGCGTGTCTGGATCGCGGGTCGTCTTCTTAGGGTGAGGCTGTTGCAGAGTCTTCATTGCGACACTTCTTTCTTGAATCTGCGGCGTTGGATGACTTCCTTCTTGGTGAGGAACTGACGCTTCGACGGTGCGTGTCGGGGGGGTGGTATGGGTTACGTCCCCCGGTGTTGATTCTTTTCCGGCAATGTTTTTGTTAAGAAGTACGGGTTGTCTGTGTACGCTGCTGGGCGATGCTCTTGTAAGCGTCGAACGATCTGAAGTTGACGTGTTGGTAGCCGTCGTGTTTGTAGAATCACTCGGCGTATTCATGCTCCAATCCGTCGTACTGGTACCCGTAGTGGCGTTGCTTTCACTCGTAGTCTTCGACTGCACTGATTTTGATCTTGTATTTGAAGGCATCTTCCTAGTTTTCCTTAAACCCGATCCGGCTTCTCGAAGGACCAATGTAAATGCTCGTATAAGGGAGCGTTGATAAATAGAGCGGGTTTGCTGGCGGGATGTTAACTGGAGAGCATACAGTAGCAGTTAGATGAGCAATAAATAACACTTCTTGAGAATTTCTTCTTGTTTTATTTCTTGATTCCTTATTATTACATTGCCGGATTTGGAATAATTTACCACGAAAAACGCCCCTTTTTTATAAGCGGCTGTAACCAATCACATTTAAGAAAAAATCGCATACGGCATTAGTGAATCTATTGACCAATCAGAGCGCCGAGTAACCTTTTCTAAGAGAGATTCACAATTTCCTTAATAAACGTGGTAAAACATTCCTTACAATATTTATATTTATTCCTAACGATAGATACAACTTATTTCTATTATTCTAAACATAAATCATTCAATAAACCTTTATTTTACATTTATAAAAAATAAAAATAGTTTCGCGGTCGCCTCACGGTTTAGCTCCGGAGTAGGACTATATTTTTTGCCGAACATACAAGTGGCGCCGCCAAGAGGTAGGAATGTACAACACTTTTTCAGGAATTATGCTTAAGAATCTATACAATATTTTTTCATGAAATTTAAATCTTTCTCATAATGAAATAACATTATACAGCGATTAGTTGACATATTAATGTTTCTTTTGAAGTACTTTAAAGGAAAAAGAATTATATTAATCACTTATATGTTAAATAGCTCTTAAAGTTATGATAAAAGAAATCTTACTAGAAAATAAGCTTATACTTGCGTCTAATGTTCTAATCAGACCTAAATAATATTAAATAGATTCATATAAGTCACTTTAAGATAAAAATAGAAGTGTTTAATTTACTTTCCTGTTTTTTCAGCACTAATCAGTCTTTACACTTAGCTTTATTTTATAAATAGGAAACAGTTAAGATTAATACCATCACCTAATTTTAAATCACTGATAAGAAATAATTATGATTAAATGCTAACACTTAGTTTTTAATTCACTGATAATAAATAATTAATATTAAATGTTCGAATTCACTTTGTCGTCGCTAACAAATATTTTCTCCAAACATTCTGTATACCTAATAAGGCAATATTATTTAGATTTCTATGGGCTCACCCAATGGTAAGGTGATGTCCATCTCGCATGAACATCCGCAATACCTACTGGAGGAATTGCAGCTATAACCTTTGAAAGTGTACAAGGGTGAATTGTCAACCATCAAGTTGGTAATAATAATATACAGTATTTATTCATTTTACTTTTACATTTATACAACATTGTTGAGACCTTCTAGTAAGTAAATGAGTACTTGTTGCAGAAGGTCGCGCTCTTCCACCAAGATGGTGTCGACGATAGTAAAACCCATCGTCTGGAAACATTCCGAATTAATTTTGAAATTGTTTCCAGTTTTAAAATTTCTTAATCATAACATAATCTCATTACAATAGTTTATTAAAACTACTTAATATGCTATTATTTTTTCTAATATCCGTAAAATTCCAGTTCTTAAACTTACACAAACATAATAGGCTATAAGTACACGCTATTCATATACGGACGAGCATCCGTTAACCAAATCCGATCCGTTGTGCTTTGAATTTAAATAACAACGGACGTAAGTGATGGAACGATTGCGAGGCCAAAGACTTCGTCAGCCATTTTTTTTTTATTTGTAATTAACGCGATTCGCGTGATTCGCGACGAAGTAATTATTTGTTTACGCGCGAATTTCGTGAGGCACAGACAAGCAAGACTATTCGTCTTTTTTACCTTTGTAAGTAATATATTTTTAAATTTAATCAAATATAGAAAACAAAGTCTTTAAAAGTAATATCCTTTTTAAATTTTGTAAGTTAAAATACTTCGATGAGTATTAACTTTGAAATTTAATAAAAGCGTACTTATATAGTACAGCAACTTTTATTATTACTATTTCATAATTCAGTACAAAAAAAAACAATAGCCAATACTCCATTTTGATTGTCGATTGTTTTTATCATTGTTTTCTAGATTGTTACTTACACTGTAAAATAATTGTATTGATTAACGTCATTAAGGTTTATACTTTATAAAATAATAAACATTCAAGCAATCTTTACGAATGTAATGTACCTATTTATTTCTGTTTTATATTAAATTTGATTAAGATGATTAAGAATGAATTGATGTCTTCCAAAATCCCGTAACGCAAAGAACTGTTGGACAAACATAATAAAGAATGAAGAAAAGAACTAAAATTAGACAATAATTAAGAATAATAATTCATGTAATTCGCAATACTTATAAACAACTAAGAACGTTCTAACAGAACTAATAATATCCCTAGGAGTCCTTCCGAAAAGGTAACCTTTTCTTATCGGTTCCATCCCGATTCCATCTTAGTCCTAAGAGGTTAGGCTACAAGGCTTGCCGCCGACATTTTCAGAATATAATATTATGTCTATTACCTGTTGTAGAGCCGAATCTAAATGACAGAGTAAAAAATTGTTTGATAAAAGAAAAGTGTGGTTTGCAAAATGATGTTTGACTAGGATTAAGAAAGGAATGCTTCGTTGGTTTGGTCATGTAGAAAGAATGACCGAGTAAAGAGTAACAAAGCAAATGTATGTTGCAGGACTAAATGACAAAGTCGAGAAGGGTCGTCCTAAACGAAGTTTATCGATCTTGTTGGTGATTTATTGAAGATGGACCAGATCAAGAGTACCCTTAACCGACGAGCATGTATGCTTATGTATATGGATCTAAAGGAAGCTAGAGAGGTGTGTCAGGATCGTGCCAAATGTTTCTCTACACATTCGTTAAATGTCTGCCTGCCCCTCTGGGTGACAGGCGTGAGTGTTTATGTATGTATGTATATGACCTCGTACGGTTGTACGTTACCTATATTCAAGTAATGGAAAATTATCCATTAAAATAATTCGGTCAAAAACTTCCAACGGACGAAATGACTTCAGGTTTATATCAATATAGTAACACACTTGTTTCGCCTTTTCTCTATAGAATTCACATGCGCCGAATAGCATTAACCTACCATGCATCAAAATCTACTTCAAGCCAGCTATGAAACAGGAAAAAAACCACTGGCGGTCGTTTTCCCGGCAAAATTCCTTGTTTGGTTTATAGGTATTTCTGAACGTATCCACAGAGAAGAATCAGCAAGCTTACGTGCTGCGTTCAGAATATTTATTCAGGACTCAGGATATCTATAGGATTATTGTCATGTTCAGTTTTTTAGAAAAAAAAAACTCCATTGTGTATTGTTTATTTCAGCTAAAAGTTGTAAAAATATGACGTACCTACATTAACGATTTTTAACGTTAATTTGTAATTCTTAATTTGAAAATTCGCGTAACCTTATTCTCAAGGCGGCAAAATAAAATTCATGTTTTTATACTTGTGTCTTATTTGTGCCAGTCCTCACTCCTCACTGAGCTCACCTTGACTTCATTGCGAGTATCAACTTCCTTCCGCCAGATGCCGCGGCATGCCCTCCGAGTTGTAAACACCTGTATTCGTCGTCGGTAAAAAGTTACTTCCTGTCTACATGAAAAGTTTTATTATCTTATTTACAAACCGCAATATTAGTCTTACGTTATTATAGACTTTGAAAAAAAATCATAATATAGTATTAAAATAGTAAACAAGTCTATATGGTTTTAAAAAGAAACATGATATTTTTTTTATAGATTAAGGGTGACAAACGAGCACACAGTCCACCTGATGCTAAGTGTATTCTATGGCCCATAGACATCTACATTTATCCTCGATTAGGAACCAAAACACAGATGCGTTTTCACCCAAGAGGACTAAGATGAAATGCCTCGTTTCCAGTAAAAAAGGGTCCTCGGTTCCCTACACTCACCATACGCAACCCAACAGCATCACGCTGGTATTTTACGCTGGTATACTGTGAGGGCGTGGTCCTTCCCCGGTCAAGCCAACCCATTCGTGCTACAACCATAATATAGCTGCAGCATGGCTCTACCACGTAAAAAAACTATATAATAACTTGATAATGAAGTAATACGATCACATGATTTCAAGGTAAGTACTAAGTACCTACTCTTACTAATACACGGTATTGGCGGTGTTACAATAGATATGAACGAATATCCACTACATACCACCACTACCCTATATCATCCTGTGGGTGTCGTAAGAGGCGACAGAGAGAAGCCCATCAGGAGGTGGACAGCAGCGTCTTCCTAATAACGAATAAAAAAAACTGCGCTTGCCAGCCCGCTTGCCAAGCGTGGCAGCTGTGGAAAATAGCAATCTATGGGGGAAGCCTATATTTAGCAGCAGACTTTAGTAGGCTCTAACGGTAACGGTAACTCTTGTCTATTGAATTTTAGTTTGGAATCTTGGTGTAGATAAGCAAGTAAACTCCAAGTATGGATTTCTAGTCGGGGCCAATCAAGGGTCAGCCTTTCTCTGGCCTTATCGCGTAAGTTTTATAATTGAATGGCGTAGAACAGTGATCAAAGTAGGTGTCCGGATTTTACGTCGGGGGCTTGGATACCAGTGAGAGCCACTAACATCAAGCTACTAACTATAACAAGAAACCATTTCTATACGTTTCTCATATTTGAATGGTCGTTCTTAAACCTATTTAACATTCATTGTTGAAAGGATTTACCGTAAAAATATTCTCCAGACCGAATTTCGGTCACGGCGGGAAGCCTCAACGAAGACTAGCCATCGGCGCAAGACAGGATTATAGTGCCCATATATATGCATGCAAGCACAGGTGCACTCTCTATTCCCTCACTCTCAAAGTCCGATGGGACGGTAAACGGACGAGAACGAGACAGAGAGATCTGGCGTAGGAGCAGAACCAACGGCTCTACGTGCTTTCCGAGACACGAGAGAATTTCTCTACGGGAAAACTCAATAACTGATTTTTTTGGCCCAACTTAGGGTTCGAACCCGGGAACTCATGATTAGCAGTCGCGTTTTACAAGCACTGGACCAACGAGGCAGTCAAGGGTATACCGTACCGTTATCACTGACGTGTTGACCATTGCAGTGTCATCTCCCTTTAAACCTACTCGCTGCTGCCTAGTTTGGGGTACTTTACGTCTTTGGCAAGTGTACCTACCCGCTATACTCAGTTACTAGTAACATTAAATATGACCTGAAGGGCAAGTCGGTGAATGTCACCGAACAGAGTATTAACTTAGAAATTTAGTCGCTAGTTTAATTACAACAAAACTAAACCACCTGTGAAGAAAGCTTTCTGTTTTTATAATAAACTTGGGTTAAAGGGAATAAAATTAATTTTTGTTTATTCGTATTTTATGTGCTGCCATACCGTTCATCAGATTGCGGTCAAACTATATAGTTTTACCCGGTAGGTGGCGCTGTTGTAGAATCCAGATAGCATCAGTGGAAAGCCGGGGCAGATCGCCAGTTGTATATAAAACTTGCTCTATCAATGTTTTTTGTATTTTGAAGTTTTTTGATTAAGCGCACAATGAATGTTTGTGACTCAATATCCTAATGAGTATCCAGTCACAATTACTGACTGCGACGAAATTTCTCAGGTGGGATCCAGGTACTGGTTAACAGAGAATAAGGTGGCTCTCCATTAGATAGAATTTCAACCTTGTAAAACATGAAGACGAAGTGTTTGTGGAGGCCTGTGTTCAGCAGTGGACTTGTCATACTGTAGAGATGGTATTAACTATTAATTTTCGTGATAAATAGTATAGTGTACCAATTTAACTTCATAATATAACGTTGTTTCTGTAAATATAATTGAACTCTGTCAGAAATAAAATTAAGTCCAATTATGATTCTACTCCTACAAAGGAGTAATTTAAGTTAACAATTATTCCATTAAAGACATTACCTCAAGTTTCTACAGATCTATAATGGCGACGTAGGCATGGTTACTGGATAAGGCAGCAACCTCGAACTACACCCAAAAATGGTTCTGTCGGCCATTCGACGCGCATGCGCGGCACTTAGGCCATTTAAGGTTTCCCAAGAACCTTCCAGGCGGCTAGCAGTTTCAATTTGTATTGAGTACTAAATGGGAGACATTAAAATTATCCCACAAAAATTTGATCAGACATTGAATTACCGTAGATATGCAAGTGCTCGTGCACTTTTTTACACACCAACTTTACTGTTCAGTTGACAGAGTCGCTTATATATATATATATATATATATATATATATATATATATATATATATATATATATATATATATATATATATATATATATATATGTGTATAAAATTTTGTCCACCTAAACAGATAAGTTTGTGGCAAGGGCACTCACGTGGGTTGACATTTCGGAACGCTAGTAACCCGGGTTCGATCCCCGCCGGCACCAATGAAATTGTTAATTGCAATTTATGTGCTGATTTACCACGTGCTCGGCGGTGAAGAAAAAATTTTTAAGGAAACCTGCTCTCCTGAGAAGTTCTGCTAGTTTCGAACCCGAACCGGCCAGTCTGGGATAGTCGAAGGAAACTTTAAAATATCAATAACATAATTTAAAAATTTTAAAATGTAGGTCTTATGTACCTTCCCATGCAACGTTACCTATAAAACTTTTGAAATCGTGTCCGATTTTTATTTACCTGTTTCTTATACATTTAACTATAACTACTTAATTATATCATTTTATATGGCAATAGGCCGAGCCGACCATATAACTCGAAGACCCAACAACCGATGGTGAAAAAAGGTTCTCAAGCGACAGCTTGGTACCGGTAGGCGAAGTGTAGGCGACTCCCCACTAGATGGAGTGGAGACCTGGCAAGACATACAGGAAGTTGATAGATGCAGCCACCTGCAGGACCGTGCTCTGTGGCATTCCTTGAGGGAGGCCTATGTTCAGCAGTGGACTTGTGAAGGGCTTTAATGATGATGACGACGATGATATCATTTTATATTTCATCTTGTGATCTCAAGGTTACAAAATATTTTTGAAGAGTATTTGTTTAATCTTTACCTTTTGCTTTGAAATAAAAAAAAACAAGATACACACGTATGAAGCGGAGAGTATGTAATACTAAACATCACAGATTACTAAACATCCAAGCTTGCAACTTGCATCCAAGCTATGAGCAATGATCAATGAACTTGAGCGCGCTGTTGCCAATTCGCTTGCCTCGACCTTGCGTACCGTCGAAGCGTGCATCGATCGCATGCTGAATTTCCATTACTCAACTTCAACATATCGGTCGGATATTTATAACTGACCGGTAAATAGGTTATACCTTTTCCGGCAGTATGTTAAAAATTAATTCATTTCCCTAATAATTGATATTTTAAGTTTTTAAGTCCGTTTATATACATGTAATGACTAATGACAGAGTTTTATTATATACTTAAAATAAATAGTTTAACTGGCCAATTTCGAGTCTTGACTCTCTTTTAGGGTTCTGTACTTTCTAAAAATGTTTATTACAGCTCATCAGTAAACTTAATTGTGTGTTGTAATTTTTATTAATATTTATTCAATTCGGAAATTACATATTAGGTACTTATATGTAATTTTCGAGTTGAATAAATATTAATATTTTTTTATAATCGTAATAGTTTATTTAAATTAATTTATGATAATACCCTTCACACCGTTTACTTTATACAAGGTATAATTTCAGTAAGTAGTTATAAAAATAACAATACTACTCATTACTTAATTTAAAAAAGTGATACAGCGATTGCAGCTACATCATCGTCAAGTCTATCTCTTGTCAGATATAATAGATAAAATATAGGTGCAAAGTCTGAATATGGAGGATCCTCAGGCATTTCAAAATCAGCGTCTAGAATTGCAGGCATCACAATCGCTGATTTGTGAATCCGGACATTATGTTGGTAGTACAAATATCTTTATTTGTTCTGCATACATATAGTGTCCATAACAGTAGTTCCATAATCTTGACTATCCTAGAAAAGCTTCAGTCCTACATGTATCATATACATCGTCATTTGTTCTTGAGATATGCAAGGCGAAATTTACTGTGAAGTTTAAACACAGTTTACAATTCAGAAATTAAAACAAACAAACAGAAAGAAGGAAAATCATTTTATTCAAATTTGAGATATATGATATAACAAAGTTCAAATGATTATGCATATGGATTATGACTATGTATGTATAACAATATGTCACTGGCCAAACTCGATTTAAGGAGAAACTAGTAGTTTTATTAAATTACTGACAAGATCAACCGGTTTGGCCTAGGTTGAACTAGTTGCCCTAATATTATGCACATTCTAGGATAAAGTAATTCGACCTAGCCGATGCAGAATGAAATTATTTAAAAACGTAGGACACAAAGGTACAATTACTGTATAATAAGTCCACATTAGGTATTATCAATCATCAGTTATTTTAGTAAATCGTAATATTTGATAATCGTGACGAATTGTAGTTTTTTTAATATATAATAAGGGTGGCAAACTAGCACACAGTCCACCTGATGGTAGGTGGATGCTGTGGCCCATAAATATCTCCACCAATGCTCGACTTAAAAACAAAATGCAGATGCGTTGCCATCCTTGAGGACTAAGATGCATTGCCTTGTTTCCAGTTAAAAGGGTCTCTGCTTCTCTATACCCACCATACGAAACACAACAGCATTGAGCTGCTATTTTGACGCTGGTGTTCTGTGTGAGCGTGTTCCTTCCCCGGTCGAACTGACCCATGCGTGATGCAACCATAATATAGATGCGGCATACTTCAATTTTATACTAGAGCTATGGCTCTACCACGTATAAAATCAATGTCTAAGTAATAAATACATACATCCTCTAAAGAGAATGCATTTGTTAGACATTGTATAAAATACATTATGGGTATTAGTAAATGTATAAAAATTACCATAATACCGTCGAATTAGTGAATATTAATGTCAAAGATAAGAAATCAGTTATCAAGTAATATAACCGACAGTAGGTTGAGGTCCGGTGGATAAAGTTTATATTAAAATCGTGTTTGGCCTGTAAAATATACGTAGAAATTAAATACTCGTAGTCACTTAAGCTTACAAGAGGGACATAAAATGCCACCTCTTATATATGGTAATTTATGTCAGACGTTTATATGAAAATTATAAGCAATATTGTTTGCAAATGAAGAACGAACGGAAACGAGAAATCATGATTGCAGTCGTCAGGAAGGGACAAACGTTACTAGCATAGAATAGATTATCCACTTGAACAAAGAAAAATCCTTTGAAACGCGTTTTACGCGTCCGTCCCAAGGTTATAAGGAAATGTTGCTAAATACAAGTAAGGTTTTTTTATCCTTACACTAAGGATTTCTCCTGTATCGTGGAGGCGATATCGGTTAATTGAAAGTGAAAAGTTCTTTGCCCTTGTGGCAGCGGCATCGTCGATGAGATTGGGCTCCACGGGCTTTCATGTAAGAAATGTGCTGGTAGGTTGTCCCGTCACCATTTTCTGAACGATGTTATCCTTTATATTTTTTTTAAAGACTACCACTACACTTGGATTTTCTCCTGTATCGTGGGGGCAGTTTACAAACATAAATTGCACAAGGACAAACATCCAGACCCGGAACAATTATTTGTAGGCCATACAAATACTTGATCCATGCGGGATTCGTACCCGCGACCCCAGCGCAGCCACTTATAGCTAAGCCACGGAGTCGTCAAATATTTATATAGCTACACGTCTGTCTCTATAAATTTTCCTGGGGTTTTAGAGCATTGTGAAATATTTAGAGACGATGGCAGGAGACCCGACGGTATGAATTTGATATCTTGGAAGAGATCTAGCCCTGGTGTGTGAGGCTGCGAGCGTAGACGCTCAGGTGACCTCGCATCTCAGGAGTACCCAGTTTAGAGACGGAGCAGCTTCAGAGGCGACTGAACTGAGTAAACGCCTCAGGCTTGAGTTCTCTGAGAGATGGCTCTAGACTCTTAGAGACTATCGGTCTGTGAGTTCCACGTGCGATGAAGTTCCTAAAGGTACTGCATCCGCAATTTGTCGTCGCCGCTACTGATAAGGGCTTGTACTTTTCTAACTCAAAAGCTAAATATGACCACTCAGCATTCTTACCACTATACCACGGGAAGTAATATTGTAATACCTATGATAATTTAAGTTTTTGCTTTTAATTTTATTTAAATTATTATAATTAATTTTATATATTATTTTTATGTGTAAATAGACTATAGTTTAAATCATTGAAAGTTAGGACAAAAATCACGAAACGTAGGTAAAGCAAACATAGACTAATTCATTAGTCAGTCTGAGCACTGCTTACTATTAACAACGGACGGGACTGGTGACGGAGGACCTGGCTTTGTCCTCTGTGGTTATTGTCCTCAGTGTTCGTTTATTTCGACAAAAAAGCAGTATCAAAGCACGTAGCTGATTTTGCCCGAGCTATAGTGTAGTAAATATCCTTTATTGATTGAGCTAGACTGAGCTAGACGTCATTTTCACTGCGTATTTATTCTATGGCTATCGCTTATGATTCGATCGAATATGGCTTTGAAATAATAATAGTTTTTACGGAATTTATCGCGTATATTTAACTTTTTTACCCGACGTTTCGAGAGCTTTACAGCACCCATGGTCACGGGAAGGACTGAGATGTTCAACGTCCAGCTGTCATAGTTAACCGCGGTTACCATAGATTAAAATTTTAACTTTGGTTCCGATCTACACAGTATGAACTTATGGTATCATGGAGTCTTGCAGTTGTATGCTTGGGTTGGGATTTAATTTTATTTATTATAGGATCCCAAGCAGATGGTAGCACCCAGCCATCTTCTCTATTGAAATTAGGATGTTTTTTGATTTCAATAGCCTCGCGAATCATCCTTGGAAGGAATCGGTGTTCTTTAGCGACGATTTGTGGTCTATCAAATCTGATGTAGTGACGGGGGTGATCTTGTACATGTTCACAGACTGCAGACTTCCCGGAGCGTCGATTCTTCACATCAGCTATATGTTCTTTGACGCGGGTTTTAATTGATCTTTTAGTTTGTCCTATGTAGGAGAGACCACATTCACAATCAAGCTTGTACACTCCTGCATCTCGCAGAGGGACGTTACACTTGACTGATGGTAAAAACTGACCAATCTTCTTCGGCGGCTTGAAGTATGTTTTGATGGAAGCGCGCTTCAAGATGTAGCCGATCTTGTCAGTGACTCCTCTAACATATGGCAGTACAGCAGGTAGACGCTCGACTGTGGCCGGCTTCACTCGTTCCGAAGCTTGTTGTCATGCAAAACTTGCTTGACATGTTGGAGCTCGGCAGCCAGGTGTTTACTGTCACAGATCCCTCGTGCTCTCTGAAACAAAGACCTCGAATATGGCTTCTAATCGCTTATAAAAAGGATTCTTTTTGTGTTTATAATTAATAAGAAAATAAATATATTGAGTTTGCTATATATATACAAATAATTCTATTTGATAAATTACAACAGAAACGTATAAAAATTGGTTCCATCTGTCTTAATATATTGGAAATCCCTAAAGATTTAAAATATAATACATATTTATGCACTTACATAAATACAAAATACAAATAATATTTTCTACTTACATAAAAAGAAATACTATTTTAATGTATGATATCATAACTCCTTACTACATTAAATTTTCTAAGTAGACAAAATATAAAATGTCAAGCTGAATTGTGATGGGGCAATCAAATGATCAGTAAAATGATCAGTAAAAACCACATAAAATAAAACAATATGGCTGATGTGAATTGCTCCAGTCTCCGGGAAGTCTGTAGTCTGTGAACATGTTCTGGAACATGTTCCCGTTATTACATCAAATTTTATAGACCACAAATCCTTGCAAAATAACACCGATTCCTGCTAAAGATAATTCCAAAGGATATTCAATTAAAGAACCATAATCATAATAAGTTGCTACCATGTTTTTTTTTATATAGAAGAAAGGGTAAACGAGTTAACGAGCATGCGGCTCAATTGATGGTAAGTGACTACCGCCGCCCATAAACAACTGCAACTCTAGGGGGATTGCACATAACATAATACGTAGCCGGCCTTTATGAAAGGAGTAAGCTCTTTTCTTTGTAATTGGGATATAATATTTAATAAAAATGTTACTTGTTACTTATCTAAAAAAATAAATCCCATATCAAGCAACGTACTGCAGGACTATAAGATACTGTAAGTTCATTCCGTTTAAATTGGATCAAAAATAATAGTTAAAAGCTGAAGGTAGCCTTAGTAGCCTCAGAGTGACATCAGGACATTAAAAACCTTGTTCTCCCGTGCCCATATAAAACACTAAACGTCTGGAATACATAAAAATAAGAAAATTTATCAAATTCAACGAAAAACAGCAGAAAAATATTTTTAAATTAAACAGTTAATTTAATTCAAGCTCGGCTTAAGTAAGTCGTATTACTTTCAACAAGCATGAGAATAAAGTCGCAGTCTAAAAAACTAGAATCCGTAAACACGTTATAATTAGTCTGAGAGTCTGAGGCGCTTTCACAGCGCCACATGTCTATTAAAATACAGTTGATCATAACGAACCCACGCGTTGGGGTCGATGACACAGTGATGTATTGGCATGCTGAATGCTGGCATGTATCAAATTCCCTTCATTATGCATCAAAATATATTAAATGTTAATATGTGTTTATCAGTGGAGCCACGCTACGAGACGTACCTATTGCAGCACGAAGTCGGCTTAACCGTGGTGGGACCACACTAGCACACGACCATAAAATAGAAACATAATGCAGCTGTGTTTCGTATGGTACTGAGACTTATCGTCACGCACAATCCCTAATGGGGTAGCCAGAGAGAACAGATCGCCAAGTGTCACGATCCTTACATACCTCTTTCGCTTCTTTCAGGTTCATTAACTTCTTCATACATGCACGTCTAGGTATCCGAGTACTCTTGACCCTCCCCTCTTGAGACTTCATAACTTCATATCCAGTCCTCAGAGGTGAATACGATACCGCATTTTGTTTTTTACTTGTAAATAGAAGTCTGTATCTGTGGACTACAGCATCCTTACCATCTGGTGGGTTGCGTGAGCCTAACTTCAGTAAAAAGTTCGATTTACTATTCTACAACAATCGGCTCTTGAGATTTTCAAAAAAGGTTTGTAATTAAAAACTGCTATCCAGTTTCACTGTTCAGACCAATAAATTGGCATGAGACTGTTATCCTGCTCGTTGCCGCAAGAAGTATACTCGCTTTATGAATTTTTTTTATAAACGAGAAGTATTCGGTTTAGGTTAAGGGCATTGACTTAGATTTTACTAGCGTATCCTTTCGAAATAATTGCTTTAGGGTTTAGGGTAATATTTCCATATAAACGAGTACACAGCCTACCTGATGATAATTAAAATAATAAATATAAAATTTATAAAATTGCACTCCTACAATAAATTTCAGCGAGTATATCCTCCACGCTGTTACAATATTAACTAAAACGGCCAGCACCTTAGATGTCGTACAGCTATAGCGTATATGAAAATACAGATTTAGTTTTGAAAATTATAAACTTTATACCACAAGCAATGTTGGTTTTACTTTGACCCAACCATCCGGAATCGCGTAGACGATGCAGTCAGTCCTGTTTTTTATAACTCGTGGACCCCCTGCCAGTAGGGACGACTTCAATATTCAAATACCGCTCATACTCATAGCACATTGAAACCGTTTGCTATACTCATCGAATTAATTTTTAAAAATTACATATAAATTTGACGTATTTCTTATTTTACACTTTAAATTAAAATTGGTTTTTTATGAAATTCGATCATTTGGCAACGATATGAGAAACACTAGAAAGGCTATTTAAAAAAAATATGTTCAATAATTCTCAGACTAATCTGTGTGAAATGTGAAAAGAAGACCTACTTGACCCACTAAGAACCTATTTGGAGACAGTGGAGTGTTTAATGATAATACTGCTTCTTGTTCTCTTTATACAATACTAGCAATACGCCCCAGCTTCGCGAGTGATTTCTGGGTCTCGACGACAGCGCCACCTACCAACTCCATTAGAATTAAACCATCCAGGGACCCACAAAAAGACTCTATAGATCAGGGTTTCCCAATCTTTTTTTAACCAGGGACCATTTTAATTTCTTTGTTGTTGGCAGGGATCACAAAGTAAATGAAAAAAACTATTTAAATCTAACAATACATTTTAATCACAACTTTTAACATAATTATATAATAAACTGGAAAGAAACATTCATTCACAGTATTATTTGTGTATTTTTTATTATAAAAGAAATCATAAACGTTTGGTAAAAATTGCGATTTTGTTTGCGACGCGACGCATAGTGTTGACGCGAAAGCGAAGCGAAGCGTGAAGAGAAAATAATATTTATTATATATCTTATTTGAAAGGATTAGGTAGTTAAAATATTAATTCTTTTGCGGACCATATTTAAGCTCTTGCAGACCACTGGTTGAGAATCACTGCTGTAGATAGAGTAGGGAACGTCGCGGTGGAGTCGAACCGTTCGCGTATTGCATCTGTATACTCGTAATCACTTCGAAATTAAATGTTCGAATTTTTTAACTGCTACATAAATACCCTTGATGATAAAACTATTTATTTGAATAAGAATTTATATACTACGATACGAATGTAACCAACTTTTGTTTTTACCGGCGCAGCGCGGCGATCTAATTAAATTTTAGAATACAATATCTACTATTGTGACTTAACTGTGATGGTTAGATATATTCCCTCGCGGATTTTTTTGAAGGTAATAATGAGAATAATGAGTAGTACATTACTGAAATTTTCTTAAGGAACTTTAATTTTTTTGAACTTAACTTTTACTTCTTGATAACTTAGCTCTCTATTGGTAAAAATTGTTAAAATCGGTCTAGTAGTTTCGGAGCTTATTGAGTACAAACAAACAAACAAAAAATCTTTCCTCTTTATAATATTAGCATAGATTAGCACTTCCATTATTAGAAAATTATGCTTCTTTCACAGAGAAGTAACAACTAACAACCCAGAATAAAATTACTAACTGTTGAAAAAGTAAAATTAAGTAGGTACTAAATATTGGAAGCTATGTGGAAAACATACATAATATAATGTGTGTATAAAGTGATTTCAAAAGGAAGCCACGCTAAAAGTTATGTGTGTAAGCTTTGGAAAATTATTCTTTTTTAAAAATCAGTGATAAAATCGACACAACCTAAGGCGTTTTTGAACTAAATACCTATTAATATATGATCTCAGGATTACAGAATTGGAATATCAGTTGCAGCATTAGAGATTACAATTGTGAAAACCCTATTCAGTCAATAACACACAGTCGTAACGTTTGTTCCCTAATAATATAGCTAAGCGAAATATGAGCTGTGGTAGCTCTAGGGCTGAGCACTCACTATAAATTTATTTTACAGTACGCGAGCCATCCGGGTTCGATCCCCGCCGGCACCAATGAAATTGGTAATAACAATTTTAAGTACTAATTTATCACGTGCTCAACAGTGAAGGAAAACACCATGAGGAATCGTGCACGTCTGAGAAATATTGAAGAATATTTCAAAGATATGTAAATTCCGCCAACACCACAGAATAAATATTAATAGTATTGCACCACGCATCAGGGTAGCGCAGCGGACATTTCCTTGCCCTAAATCTCTTTCAGAAATGAGAGGAGACTGTATATTGTCTTGTATAAGTATGTGTAATCTTGTGTGTATAATAAAATAATATAAATTACATTTAAATGTAGGTTTTTTTATAGTATAAGGGTGACAAAAGAGCACACAGTCCACCTGAGTGGCCCATAGACATTCTACATTTAGTTTATTCTACGTTTATTTATCCTCGTTTAAGAATCATGAATGCAGATGCGTTGTCACCGCTGAGAACAAAGATGGAATGCCTCGTTTTCAGTAAAAAGGGTCTCCGGATCTCTACACTCGCCATACGAAACACAGCGCTACTATTTCACGCTGGTATTCTGTGAGAGCGTGGTTCTTCCTCGGTCGAGAAAGCCCATTCGTGCTACAACTATAATATATTATAAGGCTGCATCGTGGCTCTACCACGTAGGTTTTGCGGTAATCGTTACGCTTCACATGCGGATTGACGATTGCAATCACAGACGTCTCGTCACATCTTTGATTTTTGCTGCCCTCCGCGCCGACGCGACGGTCTGGGATGTTTGGAGAGCTTAATTAAATACCCGAAATTAATATACGTATTAATATTAATGACGTACGTAATATTCTTCTGTACGTGTGTTTGTGAGTGGTAGCTCTGATGGTCAAAGCTCGCTGTAAATATAACAGAACGCGAGTAACCCGGGTTCGATCCCCGCCGGCACCGATGAAATTGTTAACTGCAATTTTAAGTGTTGATTTACCACGTGCTTGGCGGTGAAGGAAAACATCGAGAGGAAACCTGCATGTCTGAGGAATAAGAAAAAAAAATTTTTTTCGAAGACGTGTGAAGTTCGCCAACTCACATTGGGGCAGCGCGGCGGACACTTCCTTGCCCTAAAACCCTCTCAGAAATTAGGGAAGGCCTGTGCCCAGCAGTGGGACGTATATAGGCTGCAACTTTACTTTACTTTACTTTACGTGTGATTTTCACTGAACTCCTAGTAAATGGCTGGACCGTCTTTTATGAAAATATTTGTGTGTGTTGAGTCGGTACCTGGAGGGTTTAGATTGATAATTAAATCCCGTAGGTGGCGCTTGTCGAGATTTAGAAATCATCCGTGCGAAGCCAGCGATCTGCGCTGCTTTTTCTTATTGTTTCAGAGTATCTATTCACAGTATTCAAGTATCTAATATTAAGGTAATTACACCTGCATCCATAGTCGATGGATGCAGGTGGCGCAGGATCATGTTTCGTGGCATTCCCTGAGAGATGCGCAAAGGTGGACTTGTGAAAGGCTTTAACGATGGTGATTATGATAAATAATAGTTATGTTTAGGTTACGTAGTAGATCTGAAGTTGAACATGGACGAGACAGAGGTTGAGACTCACGCCAATGGCCCTAGGTGAATACTACGCTAGTAGTTGGTGACGAGCTGACGAGTTATGTGAAAAGTGAGTTTTAAATACGAAATTCTTAGATTTGACCAGCACACTTCAAAGAGATGCCACTAATCACTTAACTCATTCCAAAAATGATTCTTAATGGTGAGACAAACATCCAAAAAATATTTTTCTATAATACCAATGTTAAAAGTTGATAAAAGTGATGATTCATAGACTTAACCAACAACTACATATACATCTTAGCGTGCTCGTTATTTCAGCAAATAGAAGGTAATTAATGTCTTTGCAACATGGTTTGCAGAAATGATCAATGACACATTTTCTGGACGACGCCGATGAGTTAACGTTGATTATTTCCAATACTACAATTATATATATATATATATATATATATATATATATATATGAATATATATACTCGTATATATATATATATACACTTTTTTCTTTAACTTATCGTAATAGGTTTAAGATTTAACATATATCCACGTTTCAAGGTCTCTATAGTCTCTCATAAAACCCAAAGCATATACTAATGCTTTGGGTTTTATGAGGATGACTGTGTATGTGTGCGTATTATGTACGATCGTGGTTAGTTTTCAGAGAACAAACACAACGATATCGACGTCGGACTGGCTTCATCCGATACACAATTAGTATGTAATGCGAAATTCATTAAGTTTTCATCGAAATCTGTTATCATCATCATCAAAATAGCTTTTCAATTAGCGCAAAATATTAGACATACAAAGATAGTTGCAGTTATTTTCTCAACAGGTATTGTGCACCGTAACCTCTAGGTTATATTGTCAAAAATAAAGATGAATAAAATATGTTATAAGAACAGTATTTCTCATTCCTGTCTTTCCGTGTATGTTAAAAATAATAGCGTGTTTTATTTTATAACTTTTCGGTTAATAAAAAAAATACTCTCAAGTTGGGATATAACGTCGCCGTTGTAGCCGCTTGCTGTAAATATAACAGAACGCGAGTAACCCGGGTCCGATCCCCGCCGGCAGCAACGAAATTGTTAATTGCAATTTTAAGTGCTGATTTACCACGTGCTCGGCGGTGAAGGAAAACATCGTGAGAAAACCTGCGTGTCTGAGGAATAAGAAAAAAAATTATTTCAAAGACGTGGGAAGTTCGCCCACACGCATTAGGGCAACGCAGCGGACACTTCCTTGCCCTAAAACCCTCACAGAAATGAGGGGAGGCCTGTGCCCAGCAGTGGGACGTATATAGGCTGTAACTTTACTTAACGTCACCTAAATCACACCTGGCATTGCTCTATTTCTGTTCGAAGCTAATAAATCTTCATTTCTTTATTTCATTTCATTTCGTAAAATTTCATCACAATCGATTCAACCATTTCGAGAATTAGCCTGAATACACAGACATACAGACAAATAATGTTGTGTAAAAGTTAATTCATGTTGGCATGCAAACAACCACCTGAGCTCAATAGAAGGCAGTTATTTCTTATTTCGCTATTACTAACTGACTTAAAATGTATCGTTACCCTTACAGCCTATTAAACTTCACTGCTGAACATGGGCTTCCCCCATAGAATGCTTCATGGGGGGGGGGGTATTGCAATAGTTGCCACCCTTGGCAAGCGGGTTGGCAACTGCAGTTTATTTTTTATTTTTAGCCGATAGTAAGACGCTGCCGCCCATCTCCTTATTTGATACCCTCTGTCGCCTCTTACGACTCCCACTACACGGTAAGCTTCAGTTTTATATATATGGTGTAGATATATACATATATAATATAGTACATACCTTACTTGACGGTCACTTGTAAGTCACATTTCTTTCTTATCTTAACGCGTTATCAAGAAATATTTACAGAGTGACGTAACGTTTAAATTTACGTAGTAAACTGTCGTCACCGACGTTCGTATCAGCCGATATTATAAGCATAATCTCAGACGAAATAAAAATTTCGTCTGAGAGCATAATATGCACTATGTAGCAGCACAGTCACGTGAGTAAAGAAACTGTGTAAGGGCAATATGGAAGGGTCAAGACGACCCTTCTGATGATAGCGAACGAATTTTAAATTTACAGAATAATGATAGTGGCAAGGTGTTTAGTAAAATCTAGATAGCCATACATTAAGTATAGTAAAAAGGCATATTAGCTTATTTCACAAGCATTAAATAATAAAGGACTAAAAAGGGACTAAATAATTTGGTACACTGCTATTTTCGTAATAACTGTTATTTTTGTTTGTAATAAAGAGACTTTTCGAATTACATTAGGTACACGAGGCCTTCTTCCAGCAGAACGCTCAATGAACTAAGTACTATTTTATGGTATATGTTAATTTGGATATATGTAGTCCCGTTGGTTTCTAATATTTATACTTAAATAGCCAAACGTTTTCGAAATCCATCTTTTTCTTTCTTAGCGGTCAGCCGCCGCGTAGAGTCTACATTACCTGAAGATGCCTCGTGCAGAGGCGAAACACGTGTCGTATTATCGTCGATGGTGTGTCTTACCTGGAATAGTGTTGTTGGGAGTAGTGGTGCTGGGACTAGTGGTGACAGAGTTAGTGGCGGGAGGTGCTCTTCAATCCAGGTAAGACACATTTATTTAGCGGAAGGTTGCGAAGAAATTTATATTTTTATTTTTTATTATAATGGGTTCCTGCAAAGTAACACCTGATTCTATTAATTATCCATCTTTTTGTTTATTGTTCTTGGAAATATAGCAAAGTGTCTCCAAAGCCACTGAATAAATAATAGTACTACGTACTTCGTAGCATATAAATTACCTACGTTATGAAAACAAAGCAACCATGGACCACGGAGTGCCTCACACCATGAAAGCAACTATGTAAGACATTGCATTAATTACACACAACTCAATACGGTGAATTTGAGTACCACTTTGCTGAACGATAATTTATCAGAATATTCGTAACATTCGATAAACCTGCGAAGATTATTTGGTCCATCCTTATTTCTCCATCATATTGTTACTCGAACCTTGCAAGCTTTGTATCTGACGCTACGTCGTACTGTTATTTATTATGTTCTGATGCAGAGACCAGCATGATAAAAGCGTGCACAGTGGGCAAGATAAAAGTGGGTAGTAGGTACGATTTGCAAACGTCTTTAGAGTTATCTAAATTATTAATAATGTTTTTTTAAAGTTACCCCTACAGCGTCACTATTGAAAGCTTTTAAAGCTGAGGAAAACGAATTGCGACACGCAGCATCGCTACCAAATGCTCACTCATTGCGCTATCGAGCTATCAATATAATGAATGGTAATATTAATTAAACCTATTAAAATATCAGAGCTATGGAAAGTGATAGACTTCATATTGACGATATATGCAATAGAACCAGAGTAACTGTAACTTGACATAGCCGAACGGATCAGTAACTTGAAGTAGGAAGTAGCCGGCCTTATAGCGCAAAGGTTTTCGGGTGACAGCCTCGTAATCAAGTTTCGGGCGTTTCCCCCTAGATGGAGTGACAAACAGGTTTCTCAGAATCGATGGCATTCCTTAGAGGATGCCTATATTCAGTATTTGACTTGTGATGGATTGTAATCATTATAATGATGGTGATATATGCGTGTCATTAGCTCAGTCGAATTGAAATTAGATTTTGCTTAATCAACAAGGAAAATAAGCAATCACATTGTCATTTGCAGAATGTCGTCGACCGCCAATCGAGAAATGATTCACGATTTCCGCTGACACGGCTTTCCTGTAAACATAACACTTCGTCGATAACGGGCTAATTTAAAATGAAATACGTAATTTATTAAACTGTATAAATAACATCAACTCGTAAAGCATAAACAATCTACAAATAGTTTTAAATAACTGAGAATGATTTAAAAAAAAATTAAATCCTTCCGGAGTAAAGGCCGACTTCAAAGAAATAAAATATAAGTAAAGTAAATTCACATTCGGAGTCGATGTCACATGAGTAGCTACTCATGTACTCGTTGTTATGACATAGAAGAATAGGAAAACTTCAGAATGTCAAATTATTTTATTATTTTCAGTCATTTGAAGTCAGTTAATTTTTTACTCTTGAGTTCTTTGGACTAAGAAACCACACAATCTCGAATAAGTAAATCGCCTAAACTACCATTCACTGATAAGTTATGCATCGCTGCGCACCTGTTTTTAAAGGAAAATATTTTACCTATATACCTATACATTATAGGACTCGTAGATCTATATTTTAGGACTAGTTCAGACAACGCAAGACTCATTTTTTTTACGGACGCATTCATGGTGGCGACGCGATGTCTCGTCACTCGTCACAGCTTATATATATTTATGTATTTGGCGCTTCTGTTTAAGAACCGTTTAACTCTATTATCAGTATTTTCATGTTACTAGAGAAAAAAAACTGGTTCAGTAAAATTTTAAATCCAATAGGAGCTTGGATGCTTTTGTATTTTATAATAATATTCCTTTGATTGTTAAACAGTCATAACTCATAAATTAAAGTATTTCCTTTTATTACTTTCGTACATGATGGGTAATGTATTCTAACAAATATTAAAAACTATTCCATTAAAAAGCGTATGATAATATTTATTAATATTCATATTTATATATTACACTTTTTTCCATCTGATGCCCATTCCACCCTTTCGTCATCATCATCATTACGGTTTATCACTTGGTCTACTGCTGCACTGCTACTAGGCCCTAGAAGCAAAAGCACAGACCCGAGTCACCTGCACACCGACTTCATGCATTTCTTGCCAGGACGTCACTTATTTTTTCGCGAGCAACCCGGGTTCAATACCCGCTGGCACCGATGAAATTGTTAATTACGATTTTAAGTGCTTATTTACCACTTGGCTGTAAAGGAAAACATCGTGAGAAAACTTGCTTGCCTGAGAAATAACAAAAAAAAAAATATTTCGAAGAGATGTAAAGTTCGCCAACATGCAGCGCAGCGGACATTTCCTTGGCTTACGAGTAAAACCCTCCCACAATATACCTCCCACCTATAGAACCAGAAATCACCCGTGCGATGCTGGCAGGTCGTCAGTATAAAGTAGTAGTTATTTTATGTTTTTGTTTATAGAACAAGTATACTAGGGCCCACTAGAGCCGATGCAGATTTAAAGGTAAAACCTTTTGCTAGCATCATAAACGGAGCGGAGTAAAGTCTAAAGCGCGCGCTTTTGCTTTACATGTTTACATATATTTTCCCATAGACAATTTAGTTTTTGGTTATTTTTTAATATCTTTTAGACAAATTCAGATTTTTATTGTTTACAAAGCTTATCTGCGTTGAGCGTATTTTTACTCATGTGGTTGAGCTACAAATATTGCCGAAAAAATTATGTAAATTGGCCTACGAGTTACGGAGGAGATAGATTTCAAAGACTCGTTTTCTTGCGCCATGGGAGCTCCGCTCCAATAAGGTAGACATGCACAGAATAATCCTACGTACATGTTGTACTGAACAAATATCTAGTACCTAAGTCTTTTCTTATTGTATCTTATTGGTTTAGACTAATGATGTTGATTTGCTTTTGTATATTACTTATTATGTATAATTGACCAAAACGTCGGTAAATAAAACATGGTTATCCCCTGCTTTTAATTTTAACAACAAATCAATCGGTTTATTATTGATTTTACGTAAATAGCTGTGTATCCAGTCCACCTAATGGTAAGTGGATACTGTGGCTTATACACACCTACATCTTGCATCGATTTAGAATCAAAATGAGTTATAAACCATAAAGAAGAAGAGGGAATACTTCGCCACCAGTAAAAAGAGTCCCTGATTCTTGTTACTTAACACTCGCAGCAACAGCAACATTATGCTGCTATTTTAACCTGGTACCTATTATGCGACCGTAGGCCTTCCCCCGGTCGAGCCGACCCGTTCGTGTTGCAGCCATAATATATCTGCAGCGTGTCTCTTTCACGTATAATTGCCGCCACGAGTCGTGAGCACACTTTTTATTGGTCGATATGACGTTGATCACGCTGACGCTCAACGTGATTGGTTCGTCAGCCGATTCTCGTCGTCTATTGGGTTCGCACGTATCATTCGACTACCGTACACTTGAGAGCAATTTTGGTGACAACTTTCTAATTAGTTTGTTTTTGTTAATTGTAGTATTACCTCGTTGTTAATTGCTGTTTGTGTATTTCTTGTTTTAACTGTTTTTGATATTTCTTGTTGTTAATTTTTTTTTTTGTTATAATTTGAGCATCCGGATTTTGGTCTAAATATGCAGAGAAGAATTCGGTGTTAAATAGACAATCGCGACCAATGGTCTTTTCAATGTTTTGTTACATGAAAAAATTACGTATTGCGAAAAATATGATAGACGTTTATAAACAGACTGCTGAGGCGACTTATGTCTACGTAGCTACTGTACGTCGTATAGTTAAAGGAGTTAACGACTCAGAATTTCGAAAAAAAGTCAGCGAAAATATTCAATTATGAAATTAAATAACCACAGTACTTATAATAATTTTGGCCGACAGTGTACCTACGCTGGCTCAACCCCCACCATAGTTCATCTGTGCTCACCTTTCGTGTCGGCAACTATACCTACACAGCGTTATTTTTCAAAGAGTAGACAAATGTTAAACTCAGGTTCAAATATATAAATAATGATATACCATTATTGCAGTTTTTGAAAATACGAGTAAATAAGGCTTCTACTTTTAATGGAAATCATCCTAAATTGAATGTGACTTATGGGCAACAACGCTTTTGCCTACCGATCCAACCTTACCAATGTGTGCGTGCGCTGTAAAATCTGTTAAAATAATGCATTACCAGGCATTTGCTTGAGATTTTCTTTATTCATTTTTCTTCAACAGTTGCCTATATTACTTATTCATAACCTTCTCTGTTGATTTGGTCAGTTATTGCAAAATAACCCTGTAGATGTTAATTGATTTATTTCATCGCATCTTTTATCAATCTGGTTACTAACGGTAGCAATAAAAAAACCACGAAAACCGTATATGATTCAAAATAAAATGAAAACTATCAAATGATACGGTAAGTGAGTAACGTCTAAATTATTTTGCCAGAATTTCTTTCCTTTCTTTTCTCGTTTAGCACAAAAAATAAGCAGAGAGAGCGCGACGACATGCGCAAATGCGGGCGGCCAAATGGAAATGGAATGCGTCCAAGTAAGCGAAACATATCTATGAAAATTTTAATTAAAGAAGATTGATATTATTATCTTAATCTAGAACAATGGCCACATAAACATATTATTAAAAAATGTTAATTATATTAAACAGCAACTCAATCTATTTATGTCTTAAATATCAATGCAGCAATTAAATCTGAAATAGTGATTTTGATTTCAAAGAATCATAATCTATTACGTATAATTGCTTTTTTTAATATTTACACACCGTCATATAGATAGCAAATTCTTAATAATAATAACTACTAAAATTAAGAATTACAAGATTAGTTATATTATCAAAATTAACCCAAATAATAATATTTACTATTACCTTACATATCTCTGACAGATTAATAGCCCTTATTATTACCTGAGATTTATAAAAACAAAGATTTTACTAAATGTAATTTTAATTTGTAATTATAGGTCAGGTAATGAACACTGTAAATAGATACAACATAATACAACAACACTGTAAATACTTTAGGAACTATGACCTACCTGATTCGAAAAGTTGCAGCTAAACTAAAAACTAACTTTACAAGAAAAAACATTGTTTTATAATAAAACAACAAAAATCATTTAAATATAATATATATATATATATATATATATATATATATATATATATATATATATATATATATATATATATATATATATATGAGTGTGTGTGTGTGCATATAATCTGTGAATTAATGCAATAAGTTAATAGTTAATAACTACTCACATCATAATTTGATGGAGAATCATAATATAAACTCCTAAGGTTATTAAATCGAATAATTGGCAACACCAACAAATACATAGGTAATATAATATTTTTAACTTTTGTAACATTTCATATTATTTATGTTTTATAAAGTTTGTGACCGTCATTGTTAGTAATAGCTTGGTTTTTCTGATTGCATATCGTCAATAAATTCCAAAAATCAAGAAGGTTTTCGTCACCGATTGAATCGATTAAACGATGAGTCACAGCCGTCCAAGTTCTGACGAGACGGTGACTCATGCTGGGCCTCTAGGAAATAGGATTGAACATTGTTTATAGGTACTTTTTGTTATAACACGACTTCGTATGTACTAATTTGAAATTTCTTTGAAAATGCATAGTATAATTAATTAACAATATAGTTCAAGTAATAGAAATTTTAACATCACATAGTAATCACAAAGATTGATTTTATTTCAGATTATTTTTAAAATAAACCGAAGACATCCTCGTGAGCGTTTCGTAAAAAGTTGATAAGGTATGTATGGAAAGTTGATAAGGTACGTATGGTTGTAAGGTACGTATGGAAATCATAGGTAAATGTTAGCAATGATCGTTACATTGGTCTAAGAAGCTTTCTAATAAGTCGCATCGAAGGACAAACTTAACTTTGAAATAAAAATAAATGTTCTCCCATACATCAATCTACATTACTGTCGATGCTCAAACTACTAAGTTTGTAATCGCAAAAAATATATTTTATGTGATATTATATCTTTACTGAAAACGCTATTTTGTTGAATGAACCACTTTGAACTGCTATTGCTTGACTTTGAATTGTAAATTCAAATTTTACATTTAAGTGAATGTTATTTCTTAATTTTTCAAAATCAGTTAAGTATTTTTTTAATTTGGTTTTTCTGCAGTACTGATATTATGGATTTAGTGTAATACTAATAAAACTGTGATTATTGGTACCTACCGTGTAAAATTGTTGCATTTATTTACAAAATATCATATTTGCTAACATTTTTCCAATAAATTAATGAACGTGCAATTTTAAAGAATAGATATTTTATTCTGCGTCGGTACGCTCAGCACGCGAAATAAAAATTTAAGGTCGTGGACTCATGACTCAGATGCACTAACACTAACGTGCTTACCCCATGCGGCGCTGCGTTGCACAGAACAGAAGAGGGTGAAAAAAATCGATACCGTCAGACAAATGCAAGCTCTATATAAATATTCTATATGTATGTACAGTAAATTTATTAATTTAACCTCGCTGAGGGAGCTCCAAGATATTGATTTATTGTGTCTGTGAAGGAAAAACGTTTATCTTTCAATTTTTCTAATATGCTACGCTGTCGGCATATAAAGTCGCATAGCTCTATTTTTTTATAGTTTTACAGCTTGCGATTAAGATACACGGCTTATAAATAAGTTATTTATATTTTTTAATAGAAAAAGCGTGACAAACCAGCACACAGTCCATCTGATGGTAAGTGGGTGCTGTGGCAAAATCTAGATGCGTTGTCACCACTGAGGACTGAGTTGGAATGCTTCGTTTCCAGTAAAAAAGGGTCTCCGGTTCTCTACACTCACTATACGAAATACAGCAGCATTTTTACGCTGACCCATTCGTGCTACAACCAAAATACGGCTGCAGCCAGGCTCTACCACGTTATGTACAAGCAAAGCCAATAAATTTGAGTGTGAAAAACTTTACGATTAATGCAAATGTTACTAATAACTAAACTTTTTATGACCATCGAGTAAACAATGGAGATCCAGGATGTTGGGTTTTGTCATAAGAGATTTCAGTCTTTCGAAGCGCTAAAATTAAAATTCTTTTATTTAACAATTTCAGATACAAAAAAGATTCATACGAGTAAGACATTTGTCTTACGCAAGTGGGTTTAGAAGTATTAAGAAGCGTGTATCATATGAAAATAATTTTATCTATTTCGAAAGGTTTTCTCTGGAAAACCGCAGGGATATTAATGATTTAATTTCTGCTTCCAAAATTGTTAGTGGTGTTATTGACTGTCCTGAAATTTTAAGTAAATCTAATATGTGCGTTCCCTTTCGTTATCCGCGTTATGCTCGTAAGATTACACCATTGATTAGACCATATCGAAGAACAGTGTTTGGCTCCCCAATTGCTAGAGTAAGTAAAATTATTAATAAATTTAGCGATAAAATTGATATATTTTACGATCCTCCCAACAAGCGCCGGAAACCAGCTCCTGTAATATTTTATAAAACATGTTCTTTACTTTCTGCTTCTATATATTTTTAGTACTGTATTTCGTTATCAATTTTTCTTTATCCTTCTTTATCCTAGAAATATTATTTTCATGTAGTATCCGCCTGTAATTATTTGTACATTTTAGTTCTTATCGCTTCACTGAATTCAATTAGCATGTAAGGAATAATACAAATGTTGGAGGATTAATAAATAAATAAAAAAAACAATTACTCTTTATGACATTAGAAAAACTAACAAGTATGCAATCCACGTTGTGATACCTACGTAGTACTATATGTAGTATATTCTGTGCTCATGGTAAGTGACCTCTGTCACTCATAAATAAACACTGCCAACTCTAAATAAAGAAAATCATACATAGTTGTACTGCCACCTTTCATGATTTAAGTTACATTCCTTTTAAATCTCGATAGTATAGTGGCAAAACATCTTTGATAGTGGCTGATGAGTAGTTTTTTTACGGGATCACCAGGAGAGTTATTACATTCTTTGGAAGACGAGAAGGCGTACTGCTTCTTAGCCGTAGCAATAAGTGGAGGAATTACACTACATGCTATCACGAAACAAATAATGGTACAAGAAATGTTACCAACTATTATTTATTCTGTGGTACTAAGATTATTTTAAGGCTTTTACATTGCTCAAATCGTGAAAAACGCACAGGTTTACAAAAAATTAAAGCCGAATCCCTTCGTTTATTTGCTACAAAAAATTATGTTTAATAGTTAAGATCGTCACAATTCATTTGTATTGTTTAAAATTTTTGAATATTTGACCATTATTACAAAAAAAAAATCAAATACAAAGGCTGTTTTAAACCTATTTCGTATTTTTCTCAAGAACGTCAGTCATAATAAAAAATGTATTGTTTTTATTGTATTTTTGTTAAAAATATTTCTTAAAATATAGTAAAACAATTTGGCTCCATTCTGCCTCCCGAAGCTCCCCCGCTACGGCCCGTTAGGGACACATTATTGACAAAACAAAATGTTATTTTGTATCCAAAGGTGTATTAATTACAGTTTCGCTAAATGTTTCTACTATCTAATAAAGCGGAGTTTGAACTTTTGTCTTGTCTGGAAAAAGTCGTAATAATAATAATAATAATAATAATCCACAACTATCACACAACGCCATCTAGTCCCAAGCTAAGCAGAGCTTGTGTTATGGGTACTAGACAACGGATAAACATACTTATATATTTCTAAATACATAAATATTATAGATAAATTACACCCAGACACAGAACAAATGATCGTGCTCATCACACAAACATTTGTCCTGGGTGGGAATCGAACCCACGACCTCCGGCATAGCAGTCAGGGTCACTAACCACTAGACCAACAGGCCAGTCAAGTAATATATAAAATGTGGCTGTATGTATGTGTGTGAGTAATATCTAGATTTTTCTAATACTATAAACAACAGCTTGCTTTCTTACTTATTCATTATAATATCCACTTACTACTGTCACTACAGGTTTAGCAATAAGCGGATTTATTAATAAATACCGTGCAGTGGCGGTGTAAGAATATCTACTACCCCATATTATCCCGTGGGTGCCGTAAGGAGTGGTAGAGGAGACAAATTAGATGGGCAACAGCGCCTATAAAATAACGACAAAAAATAAAAAATAAACTGCGGTTGTAAAGTGACCACCCGCTTCCCGCTTGCCATGCGATGGCAAATATCCCCCACCCATGAAGGTTAGAGAACAGGAGAACGATCACCGTAGAAAATAGTGTCCCAGAAATATGGACACCATCAGTGAGGCGCTGCGATCGCAAAGTTCTATCAATAAAAGTCATTGTCAGTCTATTTTTCCGATCAGATGCTAAACCACTTGTACATCCACGCACAATAAAATATTTTTCCATTTTTTTTAATGTTTCTTATTGCCAAAAATTACAAAATTACGGAGCATGAAATTTTTTTTAATAAAAATGGAATGAAAATTTGTACATTAGGTATTCAACAAACTTCATCTACTTGTACTCATAAACAGCTAACTTCGCAGTCACTACTCACCGACGTCAGCGCCTCTATGTATCCTACAATTTTCAAGGACAGGCGGGCTATGGTTTAGTACGTATTATAGTGATCGTTCTCCTGTTCTCTAAACTTCATGATCCCACCCATGAGGCAATTTGTGGGGCCTGTGTTCAACAATGCACTGTAACAGTAATAATAAATATACAAATGGATTAAATGGTAGATCAAAATGTAAGATGCAAAAGAAAAGAAAAAATCAAATGTTTCAATAAGGATTGACTAGTTGAAAAGTACTTGTATTACTCAGTCCTTACGAGTTGTAAAGTAAAAAGTAAATTCATTTTTGAGAAGTATCCGCGTTGAGTCAATGCGCGTTTGCAAACTGCACATATCTTTGTAATATAATATATATATATTTTTATTTCTCATGCTCATGATTATGCTCATGCTCATGATGTTTTCCTTCACTAACGTGCATGTGGTAAGCAGAATTTAAAATTGCAATTAACCATTGCATTAATTCAGAAATACAATTAATTAAGAAAAACGATGTAATGCACTGTAAGTTTATAACGGTAACGTTATGTTATTTAGGATGATTTTTACCGTTAATTATAACTAATTATTTTAAAACTGCAAACTCATAGAGAAAGCACTGAGAAATAGCGGTGAAAAGAGTTTCAAACGCCAGTTACCGGTAAAAGAACGCTTACACTTTTTAAACGAGATATTATCATTTTAACAAACTTGCAGCAAAATAGATATCTAGATGCTACCGCAAAATGTTCGCGTGTAGTTTCATCTAAACTCTATCCGTTATAGATGTAATGAAAACAAACACTAAATTGATCTGAAGAAATTGTGGAAGTTGCCTCTGAACTAGCACATGCCTCTTTTATTATTTATTTTATGATGGTTTTTAGATTTTTAGATGGCTTGAGTCACTTACCAAAGAAACTTTATTTTACTTTTAGAATAAGACCTATCCTTCCACATTATCAAAGACATGGGCTATTTTAATCGGACTACCTCAGATGAGGGTTACATTTTTTGAAAGTATTTGTGTGTTCGTTCCTTTGGACGAAATCCTATTACCAAAATAGTTTATCCATCTCGTTAAATCGTATTGGCCTGTTTAGGGCCCATAGCATACATTTTATATTATTTATCTGCTAAGATCAATAACTTGGTGACATACATCCTACATCTTGACACGGACCAGTAAGCTGAAATGGCAAAGGGTCGCCCATATATACGAGGGCGACACTGAAAGTTTTTAGAACCGGCCGGTAATCGATATAATACCATTAAAAACATAACTTGTAAAAAAACCAAGTCTCGCAACTCAGTTCTTCTACTGTAAAAGTTGTGGGATCCATGTAATACCAAGTCGGTTAATTTATTCAGTTCCTACTTATGGGTCCTTCTGTCTTAAGTTATTACGTAATTAGCTAACCTAACAACATTTTATAGTGACCATATCAATGTTAAAAGTCTTTTATGTTTTAAATATGTAGATTGACTTGGCCATCGCATGAAACCACAATGTATCTCACAAGTAATACGTATTATATTAAATTAGATTGCTTAATGCGATTGCCAAGTCAATCTATATATTTAAACTAAATGTAAGTTATGTTTTTAATGGTATCTCATTTCTTTTTGTATATAAGATAGTCCTAATTTTTTACCTTTCCGGTACCGTCTACTTCTTGAGTACCAACAACGTACCTATGTATACCTGTAATACATATACAAGTACACAGATTCATTCACTGCAAATGTAACTTTATAATTCTATATATTTATATGGGATTACAAACTTATTTATGCAGTTCGTGTATCTAAAAAACCGGACAGAAATTAACAAATGTTTTAGTTTTTCCTTGATTTATACACTAAACACTAATTTTATTCTAAATTTGAAGCTTCTATGTCTGCTAGAAGTGCCTTAGAGTTTTGATGATCGGTCAGTCAGTGAGTGACAAAATTAAGAAATTTTGACTGGTTACAGTTCTTAAAATACTGGTTCAAATTGAATGAAATTTTAAATATACCATGTTTATACAATCCTTACTCGGTTTCTGAAAATTCAGGCTTCTAGTTTTGTTGACCATGAAGTTATAAGGGGTCGAAAATGGCCTGAATTGCTTCGAGAAAAGATGGTACGGCCGTGTCACTTTTTTGCTCGACTTGGCGGGGGCACTGCCGTGCCCCCAGATAAAAAAATAAGTTAAAATTTCGAGAATGGAAGTGGCTTTTTGCCAATATTATTGTGTATGTATTTTATTAATTTGTCATTTGTTTATGATTTGGCGGCAAATTTAAAATTGTCTATCACGCCAGAAAGAATTTTACGCGAGAAAATTTTCGTACAATGTTTTTTTATGACTCGATGCCATTTAAGTCAACAAAGAAGTTATGATAGACTTCGATTGGCCTTTCACGATGAAGCCCCATCTTGTGCCACAGTTTACAACCGGTTTAATGAGTTTAAACGTGATCGCACCAATCTCAACGATGATCTGCGTGAGAGACTGCCTTCAACGGCGACGCTGAAGATAACATCAGCGTTGTGCGGCGTATGATAGAGACTGACAAAAGAGTGACTTATCAGTGATTTGGACAAGCTTAGGCATCGGTATGACTCAAGTGCACAAAATCCTCCGTGAACATTTAGCGGTCAGGAAGCATTGTACCCGGTGGATACCTCATAATTTGACAGAGGCCCAAAAACTCCGTCGCGTTGATTGGTGTCGTGAAATGGTTCAAAGATTTAACGGAGGTGATTCAAATGCTGTGTTCGACATGCTTACGGGTGACGAAAGCTGGATTTATTGTTATGATCCTGAAACAAAGAGACAGTCTGCTGTCTGGGTGTTTCCTTCCGAAGAGGTGCCAACTGAAGTGAAGAGAGGTCGAAGCGTGGCAAAAAGATGATGGCCTCGTTCTTCGGAAGGACAGGTCATCCATCACGCAACAATTGCTTTAGAGGATCGAAAAACAGTTACTGCAGAGTGGTACACTAATATTTTCCACTTGTCTTGGAAAAAGTACGGGAGAAACGACCTCGCAGTAGGATCCTCCTTCACCACGACAACGCCTCGTCGCACACCGCCAAGCAAACAATCGACTACTTGGTGACGTCAGATGTGGAAACTGACCTCGCACCTTGCGATTTTTATTTATTTCCGAAAATAAAATAAAAAATTCGAGGAAAACGTTTTATGAACGCCGAGGCAGCAGTGGCTGCGTATCAAAATGCCTTCGAACATACCCATAAGGAAGAATGGGCAAAGTGCTTTTCTCAGTGGTTCCATCGGATGCAGGATGTATTTATGTAAATGGACACTTTGAAAAGATATAATAAAACTGATCACTTGCTAGTTTTTTCAGTTTTTGATTTTCTAAGAACTTTCAGTCTCACCCTCGTATAATTGACAAATGATGGAAACAAAAGGTTTTCAGGGGGCAGCGTGGTACCAATAAGTAAAGTGTAGGCCGGTCCCCACTAGATGGAGTCACGACCTGATGAAGAGATGCAGGAAGGCGATGGATGCAGGCGGCTTAGGACCGGGCTGGACAGTGCATGAGGGAGGCCTTTTTTCAACAGCGAACTTGTGAAACGCTATAACAATGATGATTTTTTATTTTATTTATTTATTTACGACAACCAAAAAGACATACCTACACGAACACAATTTAAATACTAGAAATAACAAGAAAATTGATATCTAAGTGTCGTCTTAAAGGTTGCCACCGCATGCAATGTGAACAACAAATATGTTTCTTAAAACTTACAACTACAAACAAAACTGTATAGACCTAAATGTTAGCTAACATTAAAGGACTGCAAAATTTTTCGCTTGACTTTTTGAGGCCTATCAGCAAAGATATCGACGTCACATGAGAGAGAGCAATTATATTATACAGCAGAGCTGATTATATTGCCTCTGTAGCCTGGTATGGTGGCGTGGTGACCCAAATTAGTTTTACTGCTTTCAACTGAAAAGGCTATCGGCTGACACGCACTAGCTTGAATGGTACATTAAAATTAATTGAACTTAGTAGATATGAAAAATCTACGTTTCCGTTGACGAGTTTGTGTAGCAACATGAAATCCAGCAATGAAGAAAATGAAAGCCCCGCTGTCGCAGGCTCGGTCTGTCGATACTCGGATGAGGGGAGATCTTTTATTTTGTAGGTCTGATACGAAAGGCCACAAAAACGCTTCTGGATACGCTCTATGCGTTTCACGACAATGCCATAAAATGAGACCAGACCTGGCTACAGTATTCGAGACCGGAACGGACTAAAGACTTGTACAAGGAAATTTTTATAGAGGTCCTCTTAAATTCTTTGGAATTACGCAACACGAACCCCAACATTTGAAGACCCCTTGTAAATTCCTTCAATGTCTTTATGATTTTTTTATAGAATAGGGTGACAAACGAGTATACCTGATGGTAAGTGGTTGCTGCGGCCCATAGATATCTACATCTATCCTCGATTACAAATCAAAATGCAGATGCGTTGTCACCCATGAGGATTAAGATGGAATGCCTCGTTTCCAGTAAAAAGGGTCAGAATACCAGCGTAAAATATATTAAGCTATTTTACGCTGGCATTTCTTGAGAGCGTGTCTAAGCTGACCTATTCGTGTTACAACTATACTACTAATATAACTGCAGCATGGCTCTACCACGTATAAATGATGCAAAACTTATGTATAATATGATTACAAAATTTCGATTGAATTTAATTCAAACGTGTTGAAACGAAAATTGTAAGTAAGTCAAAATTAGAAATACACGCACACAAAAGAAAAAATTGTTCTGGCATCAGTATCGGTTCTTCTAGAGGTAGTAATTTTAATCCAAATATTTGGGTAATAAACAGTTTTTGTTTAATAATAGATAGATATAAACTAATAACTACTGTAATATTAGCAACTCATTTGTCCGAGAAGACTATGATTTATTCAATGAACTTTTCATATATTTATTAAATTACAGTTTTCATATATTTTATATTTGAAATATCGAAAATAATTGAAATCTTATTTTCATAATATGAATGCAGTACGCACTTTATCGATGAAAACAAGAGTTGCATTACATCATCTCACTCTAGATCTTCCTTAAGAGTTTAAATTACACACAACATAATATTTATTATACTCGTACGTGGCTGCTTCACTTCGTGGGACTGCGGAGTGCGTACACGATTCGAGCGATAGCATTGATAAAATGTTATTACCATCGCTTATCAAGGCATCGCCTTATCACAGTGTGTAAGCATGTGGATAGTGGATATGGCACTGCCTTTACCATATATGGTTACGAAAAATGAACTAACTTTGGATTGGTGGGGGCATAATTGTAGCCGATAGTACGTGAACTGTGATAAGACGCGTCTTATATACTTATCCTCACGTACCTTTCCTCATTTTGTGAGGTGAGCTGGACGTAGCTAGCGGTCGTACTAGTCACTACATTTATATTTAATTTAAAAAGTAAGTTTTATTTTTAATAGCAATAAATTTAAAATTAAAGCATTAACAGTGTTGGAAAGTTTTTGTTACAGTACTTACAGTACATAATTGTGATTTTTCACGGTTTTTATGCAATTCGGGACGGTTACGTAATGTTAATACAGTGAAGTGGAACGTTTTTTGTAAAGCTCTTTATCAGCTGACTGGAATTTATTCGAAATTTTCACGTTCTGTTATCTCTATTAACGAGTTAGTGGAAAATATTAAAAAATGGGCTGTGACGTTGAGGTTACAAGTTTTTTGGGACTTGTTAATTTTTTTTTCTCCATATGAGTCTTAAGTAAATAGATTATTTTAGCATAGGTAAAAGTTGGAAAAATCTAGTTCGGTAACTCAAGGGCTAAGCGCCCGCCGTAAACACAGTATGCGAGCAACCTGGGTTCGATCTTCGTCGGTACTAATGAAATTATGTATTGATAATTAAAATTTTAAGTGGTAATATATTATGTGCGCGGTAGGGAAAACATAGTGAGAAAACCTGCATGTTTGAAGAAGTGAAGAATAAAATATTTCGAGGCTATGTGACGAACAGGCAAACTGAATCCTACATAACTCTCCTACAGAAATTAGAGAAGGGCTAACATTTAATAACATCGAATAACGTGTACGATGTTTTTACATATGATTAAAACAAATAGAGCAATCTTTTTAACTCGCTTTTTCACGTTCACGTGTATCTATCTATCTATGTAACGGAATCTTTTATCACCGACCAAGACAAACGATTGACTTGAAAATTTGCACTCGTATCAAGTACCCATGAAAATATAATAATTTTATAAGTTTATCCTAGTATCCTCATTAGGTTCACCAGGATACAGTAAAGTATTTTATCTTTAGGGTGTTTTTTTTGACTATACATTTTTGTCAATCAGTCGACTGTTATATTATTTTGGGTGAGCCTCTGACAAATGTAGCTCCCGATTATTATAGTATAGACACTGACCTCGATATATACAAGAGGTCAGTGAGTATAGATTAGTAATTTGTAGACATTAAATAACATAATATGATGATAATATTATTTAGATAGAGACGTAATCATGCCGGTTAATCCTCTCAGTAAAGAAATACATGTACGACAAAAATTAAATAATTTTTGATACTTTAATTTCTTAATCTCACAGCTAAATTATGAATATTAGTCGTGTAATATTACCTTAGTAACTTACTCTTTGTAAATTTTGTCTAACTAGCTTATCTTCATATTATGATAAGCGTAAAACAATACGAAGTACTATGATGATAAGATAGCGATTGCTGAAGTTATCCAAATTTGGAGAGCGCTAAGTTACTTTTAGAATTAATATTAGGTATTTAAATTCTATTTAAATAATAAAGAAAATAAATTATTTACAGACTAATTCACAATGTGCGACGAAGAAGTTGCCGCGCTGGTAGTGGACAATGGATCCGGTATGTGCAAAGCTGGTTTTGCGGGCGACGATGCCCCGCGTGCTGTGTTCCCCTCAATTGTGGGCCGCCCTCGCCACCAGGGTGTGATGGTGGGCATGGGACAGAAAGATTCCTACGTGGGTGATGAGGCGCAAAGCAAGAGAGGTATCCTCACCCTCAAGTACCCCATCGAGCATGGTATCGTCACCAACTGGGATGACATGGAGAAGATCTGGCACCACACCTTCTACAATGAACTGCGAGTCGCGCCCGAGGAACACCCCGTTCTGCTCACAGAGGCTCCCCTCAACCCCAAAGCCAACAGGTAGGTCGTGGGAGAATTAATAATCCAGTGACAATTTGATGCATTCTTAAAGACAGCTGATTAATTGCCGCCCCTTTCTTTTTGTTTCAGAGAGAAGATGACTCAGATCATGTTCGAGACCTTCAACACACCCGCTATGTATGTGGCCATCCAGGCCGTACTGTCACTGTACGCGTCCGGTCGTACCACCGGTATCGTTCTTGACTCCGGTGACGGTGTCTCACACACGGTGCCCATCTACGAGGGTTACGCGTTGCCCCATGCTATCCTCCGTCTGGACTTGGCCGGCCGTGACCTCACAGACTACCTAATGAAGATCCTCACAGAGCGAGGTTACTCATTCACCACCACAGCCGAGCGAGAAATCGTGCGTGACATCAAGGAGAAACTGTGTTATGTCGCCCTCGACTTCGAGCAGGAGATGGCCACCGCTGCCTCCAGCAGCTCCCTCGAGAAGTCCTACGAACTTCCCGATGGTCAGGTCATCACTATTGGAAACGAGAGATTCCGTTGCCCAGAAGCCCTCTTCCAACCCTCATTCTTGGGTATGGAAGCTAATGGCATCCACGAGACGACGTACAACTCGATCATGAAGTGCGACGTTGATATCCGTAAGGACTTGTACGCCAACACAGTATTGTCCGGCGGTACCACCATGTACCCCGGCATCGCCGACCGTATGCAGAAGGAGATCACAGCGCTCGCTCCTTCCACAATGAAGATCAAAATCATCGCGCCCCCAGAGAGGAAGTACTCCGTATGGATCGGAGGTTCCATCCTCGCGTCCCTGTCGACCTTCCAACAGATGTGGATCTCGAAGCAGGAGTACGACGAGTCCGGCCCCTCGATCGTGCACAGGAAGTGCTTCTAATTTCAAATTGCCAAGTGAGACTATTTCTAATTTATGATGCCCTACACCGAGATTACGATCGGGCGGCTCAAACCACGCTTGTAATATATTGTATAAGAGTGCAGTATTTAACTAGGATGTAAGGTATCGTAATATGCATATTACGTAAACATTGCGGATCGTTTTTGTTTCCGTTGTTGACAAATGATTTTTTGAATAATTTATTGAATGTTACTAACCTCAACATTTTTAATAAAAAATTAATTTATATACCGGTATAAAACTGAAGTTTCCTTGATGCCTATTCCGTTGGCTATCGAGAGCCGAGCACCGTTTCAGATAGTCTTTAACACATGAAAGACAACACAAACCCCGCTATTTAGGCGCCAAAGCATAAACATAAACCGTTTCTCTATTATTTATTAAGGCTACAGTCTTTTAAAGTTGACTCACATCGAATCATTAGCGCCACTTTGATTTCTTTTTTTACAGCAAATTATTGTTTCAGAGTAAAATATTTTGATAACACATAAATACCCAGATTATAAGTAATGGCTAAATTTTTTTTTTGGTTCATCTATGTGGTCTATGTTAGATAAATCAAACGGTAAATAGAGCTCTCTCGCACCCAACGCAATTTCGAGCTTTGTTCGTGTACCATTATAAGGCAATCGATAATAAAAAGGCGAAATCTATTCAGCGCGTTAATAGCTAAACATCTTCATCTCCAAAATGCGCTGTTTCTTTTTTTCTAAATATCTTTCATTGTCTTAAATAAGAGTTCTCAATTTCGTTAAATTTCGCTGTTTTCGCCTCATAAAAAACTATTTGTTTCATAGCAATAGCTGAAAATATTTATGCAATAATTATTTTTTTCTCAAGGGCAGGTGTTTAATTAGACAAATATTAAAAAATAATAATTTAAACCACTTTATTTCAAAATTAATAATTATTTCGATCGACCTATAAAATATTGACTTTATAAACAATAATTGCGGGCAATATTCTTATATTCCTTAGTAGCCGCTGAGCGGCTGTAGCGTTCAGACGTCTTGTCTGTGCCAAATTTTTGCACTTCCTCTCGCTCTAACATTCCTCTTTCTATCTCTTTCCCTAATCTTGGTTGCGCATTGTTACGAATTGAAAGTTTCTCTACTTTATTATTTTTTGCATATAATTCTTTAAGGGTTTATAAATCATTTTGTATTTGTTTTATAACTTTTAATTTCGATATGGACCATAAACGTAAAAAATATGCTTGTACCAGAAAACCTACCTACCTACCTACATATTATGTAAGTTCTTCAAGGAAATATAGAACGTATTATACATTTTTGGATTGCACATGATGTTTTGTTTACAAGCGATAGTAGCCTAATGGCAGGGAGCGGACCGCGAACTCAAAAAGGTCGTGGGTTCGAATCCACCATTCGACTACTGGCGTGAACCACTCGTAACACAAGCAATTTAAGCTTACCACGAGTGGTTAATGTCCTTTTTTTAAAAAAAAAGTACATTATGTTTTTATAGAAATACTTTTTTAATTTAATTTTTAAGTGTCATAAGGAAAATTTCGTCTTTTTGATTTTCAACTAGAGATTTCCTTGTTACCGGTAGCTGCTGATGTCGAGTTAATGACATTTTTAGATACGAAAACTATTCAGTAATACACGTAGACTACAAGTAAACTATTAAGTAATATCCTCAGCATCCCGTAATTTATTGTACGCCCACTATGGCCAATTTTGGATATAATGTGGCGTCAAACTGCTTACGACGTCCAATATACGGACGTCAAATAGGAGACTTAGCGCAATGTTCGCAAATTGTCATGCTGATCACAGAAACGTCAAAATCTAAAAAAAATTGGACGTCATTTTTCTTCCTCTTTAGCTTCCTGAGCTAATTGATTCTCGCATGGAACGCTCGATGCCAATCAAAGACCCTCCATACATCATTCAAGCCATTGCGAATAAATTAAAAAAAAGCGCTAAGTCGTCCGTCGATGCTGCTGTACAAGAATAGTAATTCATGCATATAGGTAAATGCTATACAAAGTTACATTATACTTTAATGAGAAACTATAAATATGTGTGATAGTGGACTGTTTGTACTTATATAGAAATTATTTTGAGTTTTTTTTTAATCTATTTTAGTATTTAGAACTACTTGACGTACTTGACGGATTTTCGATAGTGTCATCGACTTATTACGAAACCCTCAGTGCACGACTCATTCTAGCACTTGCCAGATTCATTTGAATAATCAATAATACGAGTACATGTTATACAGGTTCTAGATGATTATCTTTTAGAAACCTTTTCAACAAAACAACAAAAATTATACAAACTTAAAATATATTTTTTTTGTGTAACGAATTTTGTAATAAAAGCATGGAACAAAAATAGATACGAGGTAGAAAATCTGTATGTGAAAATTTGTTAGCTAATTATCAATAATCCTGTATATTAGATAAATTGATACTGGAAAATCTTAGTAGAGCAACTTTCCACGCTACGGCCAGAAAGATAACTGCGGTGGCGGTACATGAAGTGGCGGGGCAGGGAGGGTGTAGATGTGTCACCAGAACGCAATTTTTCTGTTTTGCTCTGAAAGACTGGGCTCTTAATTGTTATGTAAATGATTTTTATTAGGATTTATGAGGATAAAAAATAAAAATGGTGAATCAAATCGAAATAAATCAAATTCAATAAATTTGCGAATAATATTTTACTAAAAAAGACTTTTAATCAAGTGATAAAAATATTTGCTTAAACTATTAACACATTTTTGCTATTTTGTGGACATTTAATTGATATGGACATCAATTAAAAGTCCATAATAGCTATAAAAGTCTGAGGATGAATTGAAAATTTCAATTAATCCTCAACCACCAGTCTGTAAAATTTGGTGGTTGAGGAAGGGTCTCCAGATTTAGCTCTGCTAATATTACCAACGTCTGTTGTGTAGTATGTGCGGAGCCCTCTCCTCGTCGTGCCGGTTCAGCGGTATGATGCAAACTTGGACTCAGCCTCTCGCTGTGCTGTTCAGTTCGTGCGATAATCATTTGTTAAGCTTTTTATTTAACCGATTTGCAACATTGAATCAATATTCTTTTGTTTTGTTGTTTGAGGCGAATCCGATTCCACTAAATTTGTCTTTAATTAACCTTAATTACATTATACTTCAATTATATCAACCTTCTGCTTCGGGTAGCCACGAGATTTATTTATAAGGTCAAAATTTCCCGAACGGAAGCGATTAAACCAATAACGCACAGTCAGTTCCTTAGTAGTCCGTACCACTGCGGTTGCTAACTCGCTTACCACACGTAGGTAGGGGCGTAGGTAGATAGCTAAGGCACGTGAGGATAATGTGGTCACCTTAAACTTTGCCGCCCTTTAATAGGAGGAGGACAGAGACAAAAACACAAAGTCGTATGCTAAAATCTATAACTAATATATTGAGAAAAAATTGCAAAAAAGCTCTGGCAATAATTAGGAACACTTCAAAAAATCAACCTAAAAAACTAAGGACAATACACAATAATAAGATCGACTAAAATATTTACTTTAGTTTAATGTCAAAATAACGCGATGAAGCAGCGCCCTTTTAACCCTTTATTATTTGATTGACTTTATTAGATGATTGAGTGATGAAGAGCTATCGTATCACAGAGTCATCTACTAATTTTTGAGTTATAAGAAAATGACCATATTACCCGGATGACCATATTACCCGGACGACCATATTACCCGGATGACCATATTACCCGGATGACCATATTACCTGGACGACCATATTACCCGGACGACCATATTACCCGGATGACCATATTACCCGGACGAACATATTACCCGGATGACCATATTGCCCGGACGACCATATTACCCGGATGACCATATTACCCGGACGACCATATTACCCGGATGACCATATTACCCGGACGACCATATTACCCTCACGTACTATATAGCAAATATATAAGGCAATCTATGGGGAAAGCCTATATTCAGTTTACTGTAACGGTACCAAGTAGTTACTTCGTAGACAGAGAATGCTACTGTCTACGAGTTACTTTTTGCTATATATTTATATAATATAGAGGACTGTTCAATAGACATTTTTCGCTTTTCGTTGCGCACTAACTTCGATTGCGTTCAGTAGGAAGAACAAAAAGTCTTAACTAAAAAGTAAAAGTATATTTTGATAAATATTTATTTTAAATTATATAGTTATTGATTAATATTTTATGTTATGATCATATTTTGTTGTATTTTCCTTAAATAATCTTGGAAATATTTGAAATACGACATTGTTTAGTAATTTGCGGTAAATAGAGCTATGTATAATGCATAATATCCTGTTCAAATAATACGATTAACTTGAACTAATATACAAATTAATGTATCCGTGGGTACAATTTTCCGTAATCGTTTCCTTCTTTAAACGAATCCATTTTGTTTATGGCATATGCCTTTAATATAATATGTTGTACATCGCATCCTGACAGTGTATTGACTTTGTAGGGATATACACCAACTACCTTTCTACATCAAGTGCTACTACCCTATATCGGGACTCGGGAGGCCTATGTTTGGTAATAGACTTGATAGATTAACCTACAGTCCACCCGATAGCAAACAAAGAGGCTGCAGATGCAATGTATCCGCGGAGAACTAAACTGGAATGCCTCACAGTGCCTCACAGCCTGTGTTTATTCTGGCTCTATACAGCACGTGTCAATAGTGAATGTTTCGTTCGTTCGAGACGCATCAAAATATTGATGATTGCAATTACATTTTTAAGCGTTCCGGATCGAACGGTTGACAGCAACTACGATCAAAGGGTATGAGTATAATATCTGACGACCGATATTACCGAGTGGGTCTCACAGATCACACAGTACTGAAACTCGAAATGATCCATTGAATGGTCGACCCGAATGAGGACGAACAGGTTAGTAAGGCCTAAACTAATCAATACTTTTAAATGATCGGGTCACTAGGAAGTAGAAATTAATAAATGATACATGTCTATTACTTACCGAGACAGATTTAGCACAGTTTAGATTCTTTAAAGACTTATTACTTAGTACATTGTCCTTGAATCTCTAAAAAATCAAATGATTCAGTGGCTGCTATCATGTGTCTAAATTAAATAAAAGTATTTTTCTAAATTTGAGCTACAATCAGAGAAACGAACCAGTTGTCCACTAGGAAAGTGGCTACTGCAGGACTGCATCCCGTAGACACCTCGTATCCAACTGCAAAAGATAGGTAAAGCAAGGCAAAGGTAGATGATAAAGGCAAAGGTAGGCATTATCTTCAATATGTATTTTTACAAGTTTATAACAAATAAGTTCACATTATAACGTGGAAAAAAAATTCGTGAAACGTATCCAGTTTACAGTCGCATTCTCCTTTTACGGCGGACAGAATTTCGCAAAGCGCTGTTTTCGTTTTACTGGTAAAAGGTAGTTAACAACAGCATTCATATCCTCGCTTTGAGTGCATTTAATATCGCTAATGGATAGTCGTCAGTTAGGCGAGGCGAGGTAAAAGGGGTAAATGATCTCGTCAAGGTACGGCGAGATAGCATGGCGTTCACTTTACCTACGGAAAAGCGCATTATTATGTCCTATTTCGGATACGACGGCCGGTCTCGACCGACTAACCATCTGCGAAAAATAAGAGCAAGTGTGTGCTCAAGTACAGGTGCAGTCTCTATCCCTTCACTGCACGATGGAACGGCACTCATGACAACATGACCGGAAAGAGATTAGGTGCAGGGCCAATGGCTTCACGTCCTTTCCGTGGCATGGGATAAAAAACACTGAGATTTTTTGACAGGAAAACTCAGTATATGTCCAACCACCAGATCAGGGATTACTAAAGTAATCGATATCGACAGCTTGGGGTCGAAATCGGTATCACAGGATCGACATAAACGAAAACTGATAATTTGTTACTGTGATTTGTATTAATAATTATTAATTACACTTGATGTTTACTGAATTTTACGTATTTTTATTTTGTTAAATTACGATGAGAAAATGATGTCAAGTTTACTCACTTAACCTACCGTAAAGTTTTTTAATTGGTAAGTATTTTGTATCAATAGGAAAAATAATAGAAATAGGATTTTTAAAGTAATTTGGCTATAGGACTCTAGGGTACCAGTCCATTTTGGAAAAGGGATCTCTTGCCCACCAGACGTGGACACCACACGGGGTATCCAGTCCCCTGCGGGAGACGACACATCCATGCGATGGGAAGAGTATCTTCCTTCTCTTGCATCGTGTCAAATATACACATACAAATACATATGGTTATTTTTCAAAGAGTAGTCAAATTTATACAGTTAGTGCAGTTTTTGATAATACGGATAAGGCTTCTACTTTTATTGGAAATTATCCCAAGTTGAATTTGATTTATGGGCAACAACTTTTTCGTCTACCCATCGACCCTTATGAATGTGTGCGTGCGCAGTAAAATGTGTGCGTGCGCAGTAAAATGTGTGCGTGCGCAGTAAAATGTGTGCGTGCGCAGTAAAATCAGTTAAAATAAAGTACTTCGATCAATAGTATAAATGATCGAAGGTTAGGTTAAGGTACCACGCATTTGGAATTTAAAAGATAGAAAGGACAGAATGTTTGAGGTTTTTTTTTAAAATTATTTTTTCTTCATCATTTGTCTATATTACTTATTCTGAACCATTTCTGCACATTTGGCTGGTCATTGCAAAATAATCCTGTATATACATATAAATAAAATACATAATATAGAATAAAATACATACAATCTAGTATAGGATTAAATTAAATTATTTAGATTAAAACATGTATTATATAGATTATAGACCAATAACATTAATCAAGTAATTTTAAACAATGCGCCTCAACCTTACGTTTTTTTTAAGCAATTCCTTAACCATTTCATTGTTTTAATTGCATTTTATCATATCAATATGCTTTTATATGTAGGTACCCATGGCCGAACTGTCTATGAAGAGTGGACAATCCCCTTTATTTATTAAGGGAGCATCTTTTAAATATCGTGGAAGGTTATTCCAAAGTATAATTGATGATGCCATACAGGAATCCAAGTAGTATGTAGATACATATATGTATCGGGATAGTTAAGAGTTTTGTTTGTCATCGAACGGGATAAGCTCAAGTACCTATGAAAAACGCTCTTTCGGATAAGTTGGGGAATAAGGATTGTGAAGAATATCATACAAAGTGGTTAGGTGTGTGTTCCGGCGAAAACGGATGTCGAACGAAACTTTGATATAAGTATTATGATCAACCTTGCGCAGGCCAAGGCCTAGCGTAGCGTATGCACAGATTGAACAGACGGTTTAGTTTGCTAAGCAGCTCCTCAGTTATATCTGGGATAAGCAATATCAGCATAATCTAAAATAGGAAGCAATAGAGAGTTGACTTACTATTGTATCTGAAAACCGGAGTGAAAGTATTAAAATAAAGCACAAATGACTAAAGAATTAATTAAGATTTCTTTAGCCACTACACGTTGAATAAATTGAACTTTATCTGCGCAATTCAATGCATATATTTTAATATTTATGTCGTTTTATTAAATTATGGTACTTTCGCCAATTAAAAATTTATCTTTGTTAGTGTTTAAATAAAAGTGAATGTAAAATTATAATATAACACGACACTTAAAGAAAGGTAGATACCTTTAGCTGTAATAAAATGTTTTCCTTTGTCGTCTCCTCATAGATGGGGGGGGGGGGGTCGTGAACACTAGCTTTCCGAATAAGAACTCACCAAAACTATTAAGTTTTAGTATCATAACTTCAATATACAGAGTGCTCCATTTTGGGCAAGGTATATCCCATAGAAGACAATTAGGATTTCTTTTCTTTTTTAAATAGAATAAGGGTGACAAACGCCCACACAGTCCACCTGGTGGTGAGTAGATGCTGTGGCCAATAGAAATCTACATTTATACCCGATTAAGAATGAAAACGCAGATGCGTTGTCATCCCTGAGGACTAAGACGGAATGCTTCGTAACCAGTAAAAAAGTGTCTCCGGATCTCTACACTCACCATACGAAACACAGCAGTATTAAGCTGCTATTTTACGCTGGTATTCTGTGAAAGCGTGGTCCTTCCCCGGTCGAGCCGACCCATTCGTACTACAACTATAATATAGTTGCAGCATGGTTCTACCACGTATAAAAAAATTCTGTGTTATATCCCGTATATATCCGTTACCATTTGTCTGAATGTGCTCAACTTGAATCTATATCAGCTCCACGTACCAGACAAAAATAAAAAAATGTATTTGTACACTTATTGGGATTCCGTAACCAACGGGTAAAACGAAGCCCTATTAATGTCACTCAGCTGTCTGGTCTACCCGTTCGTCAGTATGTCACAGTTCCCTAGGTCCCTAGCTCGTAGATGGAATGAGCTACAAATCTGAAAATTGGATATTTGGTGTAAAAAGTTGACCCATAAAGAAAATTTAATTACATATATAATTAAATCGTCCTCAGTGATAAGGGGAACTTGCAGGTCTGAGAAATAAAATATTTTGAAGACATTTTACGAATTTCGCCAACTCCTAGCCAAAGTTACCGAAACAGCGCGGCAGACGTACAGCTGCATGTTGTACCTTTCAGAGATACCCGTACAAACCAGTAGGATGTGTATATGCTGCAATTGTTATTTCATTAATGTTTAATAAAATAACTATATATACTTTTTGTTAACTATGCCTACATAATACAGATGTTGTTCCAGTTCCAGCTAACTAAAAAATCAAGAATACATTTTTTATCGTCTACACAATATATATAAAATTTTGACAATGTCACATGATTAGTCGTACACATGTCGTACACGTCTTTCCTATTACCAACTATTATTTATTCTGCGCTTTTACTAATACTAGACTCCAGCAAATTAAAATTGTGTAAGTATATTTCAAATAGTATATTTATTATTACTTTCAAAAGTCAATGTAAAACTTGCAAGAGTAAAATAATAAAGTTTACATTATATATTATGCTATTCTTGTTTAGATTCTCAAAACCAAAATAGCTACGTGGCCTGGACTAGTAGGAATACCGTACAAACATTTTTATAATTAGTAGACGAACACACCCACTCCGTCTGTGTTCCGTCTACTAGCTACTACGTGTGACGTCACACTGCATCGATATTATTTTCGAGCGATCTACGATACTAGCGAAAGCAGTTATTTGAATATGTATAAGAAATTTCTTTTTTATAATTATTTATTAGATGTACCTGGCTACGTAATGCTGTGGTTAAAAAAATATTTCATAGTATTTAAAAAACACGCGCGTATACGAACTTGTAGACATTTAAAATGTTTAACTAACGAACATCTACATTGATTATAACTCAATGGATCCAATAGATTACGATGGCAGTTAAAATAATCAATCTGTTACTTTTCTCAAAATAATTGGAGGACCTTATTATAGTATAACCTACAATTTTTAACTTAGTGGTCGGATATCCGAGCGAAGGTTATATTATTACCAAGAAACAAATTGTGGTTTAAGTGTATGTGTATAGTGTGTCCGAGGTCTAGATGTGTTTTTAACGTTCTGATCATGCCGGCGACCTCCAGTAAATAGAATTTGACATGGCAGGATAGGCTGTAATAAGTCTAACTTTAAATTAAATATATTTGAAGATTACGCATGAAAGTATTCTTATGTAATCTAAATATTTGTGTAGACCTTAAATTGACCAAAACTATATTTTAATCTTTAATTCGCCAACATCAGTTTGGGCGTTTCATAACATCATACATAACTAATGCAGGTGCAGGGGTGTGTTTAATTCAGTACATTATATTATAGTGGGTGGGAGAATTTATACAATGCGATTGGTGTATTTTGTAATTTATCCAAAGCATTTGTTTGCGTAAGTAATATAACATTACTTTATAAATTAAAATAACATGGCCTTAATAAGCAAGTTCTTCTTTTATTTGATTCTTACTTTAGGATTAGGATTCCAAAGTTGTAGAGGAAAGTGTCAATTCTGTGAGTCTTGTAATAAAAATTGCTGTCCCATAGGGGTCCATTCTTGGCCCGTTCTTGCTTCTTATTTACATTCACGATTTACCATAATCAGTTTAGATTTATTAGAAGCTAATAATTATTTAAGCTATTAAAGTCCACCGCTGAACACAGGCCTCCATACGTTGCCTCGTAGGGGGATACTTGCCATAGTTGCCATGCTTGGCAAACAAGTTGGCAACCGCACTTTTTTATTTAAGTCGTTAATAGGTAGACGCTGCTGCCTCGCCGCTTTGACACCCGCGGGTATAAATGTTACAATTAATTATATTTATTCCAGTTTATGAAAACCTAGATACAACGTGAATGCAACCGTGGACCGTGGGCTGCAAGCTGCAATAAAAAAATTATTATGTACGTCAAACCCAATAACAGTCTGTCGGCTGATATTATGCACTGCACTCCATACATTTCATAATGTACCACTTAAATAAAACCACAATTTAAATAAAATAAAATAAAATAAAACTTGAATTTATACAGAAAACAAATAACTGTATTTACTATACTTTGAGTTATATTCATGCAATCACACAGTATAAAGATGAGACCTTATGAAAAATATAAATAGATTTATAACTGTATGGTAAAATTTGAAATATACTTTCCACTATTGCGAAGAATTTTTAGTGAACGATTCTGATGCGATTGCTAGCTATTCTTATGGTGAGTGTAGGGAACCGGAGACCCTTTTTTCTGGAAACGAGGCATTTTATCTTAGTCCTCACGGGTGACAATGACAACGCATCTGCACTTCGATTTGTAATCGAGGATAGCTGTAGATGTCTATGGGCCACAGCAACCACTTACCATCAGTTGGACTGTGTGCTCGTTTGTCTTTTACTCAACCTACATAATTAATATAGGATTCTGCGCATTGAGTATACCAACCCTAATGATAAGTTATTTAATAAATGATATTTTGTTAAGGCTATTGTTCTCAATTTTTAACCGACTTCAAAAAGGAGAAGGTTCTCAATTCGAGTGTATGTATAAAAAGATTTTGTATGTACCTATGTTACGCGATATCTTCGTAGATTGCGAAACAATTTTGATGATTCTTTTTTTATTAAATAAGTTATACTTCTTCTTCCGTCCCATACAAAGAAAAAAATTCACCTCTAAGTTTAGAAAATAAAAAGACATATTTTTTAACAGTTTAAAGTCGGTTTTCACTTTTTGTTATAATTATAATTGGCTAAATTCTGTAAATAACCCTCGCACACATTATATATATATACATAATAAAAATATGGGCTCTATGTAGTACTATTATTTACACTATAGTAGCCACCGGCACCTCTGGTATCATAGTGTATTATCTATGCCCGCACCCGTGTGGTACGGGTGTGAGACGACTTGGCGAGGGTCAAGGGCGAGTCCGCGGCGCGCAGGCGAACGATCGATTCCCCTCCCGCCTCCACCCCTTCAGCTACAATGCCTCACCCGGCCCGGCTAGACGCGTGCGTCCGTCGCGTTGCGCCAAGCCCAGCCAAACCGAAGAATTAAAATTGACATGCAATATATTATAGTACCTACTACAGTTTTACACGCTATTATTTGAATTTTGATTTAAAATTCAGTTGATGAGACTTTTCTGTCTAAAAATTCCGTATAGAACATGGCACCCTCCTATCTTTTTCCGCCTTCAAATTATTATTGGCCAAACAAAAATAATAAATCATGATGTCGTAGATTCCAAAGCAAATATTATGGCAAGTGTGGACGTCGCGCCACCACTGAAGTAAAAAAAGTATACATCATAATAACATTGAAGCTGTAGTATAATGTAGGTAGGTACTACACGTACGTAGTACATAATATCGCAGTTTAGAGACCCTTAATAATATCTCTATGCAAAATAATGACTCAGTTCAAGAACATGATAATATGTATTCTGTCACCGAATACATTTTATAATACAATGGCGTTTATAATTCTACACCTTTGTATCGAATTTCCTCCGTTGACTCATTGTGTGATCTATTGCTTTTAGAGCGGAAACTAAGTGCAGTAATAAATCATTAGTAAAAGCAACAATAAAAAATTGTTAATGATATAAAATTGATAACAAAGTTTTTAAACTTGATGTAGGTTACATTCTGAAGCATGTTGATAAAAAAAAACCTTTATTTTTTTTGGAGTTTATGGCCTGGTATCTAGACCTTTAGGCCAAATCTTTATTTCTTATATAATTAAACCACAGAATAAATAATAGGGTAAGAAGTTAAACGAGGTAGAGTCATGCTTACAGCTCGACCGAGGTAGGACCACGCCCTCACAGACTACAGGTAACAGCGATGGTGAGTGTAGAGAACCGGATACCCTTTTTACTGGAAAAAGGCATTGCATCTTAGACATGGAAAGGAGAACGCATCTTCATTTTTATTCTTAATCGAGGACATAATATTATGTACATGTCTATGGACCACAGCATCCGCTTGCCCAAATTCATTGTGTGGTCGTTTGTACTCTTATTCTTTTTAAAAAATACATAGTACAGAAATTATATGCCAGTATTTTTTATAGAAATATGTGTGAAAAATGAGCACACAGTGTACCTACCTGATGGTAAATTGAGGCTATGGGACGGATCCTCGGTTAAAAATCAAAATTCAGGTTTGTTGACACTTAGGTAATCCTCAATGAATCTGAATTTTCGTCCTGTTTTAATGGTCGCCACACATAGTCAGTTGAACTGACTCAGTTCAACTGATCATTCCAAGTGATCAGTTCAAACTTAAACTTTTGATATTTATTTAAATATTGGATTTTCGGTATATCGATAAATAAACTTATATATAAAACTCCGATATTGATATATTTATAATTATCGATATATAGAAAATTCAATATTTAAAAAAAATATCAACAGTTTTAGTTTGAACTGATCACTTAGAATGATCAGTTGAAATGACCGTGTGTCCGTATGGTCGCCATAACAGATGTAGTCAGTCAGTGTAGGTGCCAACCTCTCACCTAATTCTGCCTAATTCCGGTCTGAAGTATAATTACAAGCTTTTCAGAGGTGACAACGCTTCTGTAGCCCTACTTCGTTGGAATTTAGTGGCTGGTGACCATGGGCTGAAGTAGCTACTTCCTATCAGGTAGATGGTAAGTTAATAAGTTTGTTTGTTATTTCACATTAATTAAAATATAAGATAGAAATAGATACCCCCGTTAGCTTGTTATCTATTTGAAACTGCAGCATTACGCTGTTATTTCACGCTGGATCGGTATTCCGTGTGAGCGTGGTCTTTACCGTTTATTATTTTATAAAAGTTTAGCTCCTGACGTATGAGTAATCTCTATTTTTAATCTAACTCGTGTCCTTGACCTCCGCAGTGCTATATATTAAAATTCGGAAGCTTAGGTTAACTTCGCTAGGGGCTAGGGGCCACCGCGCGAGGACGATCTCATCGCTCGTCGTAGTTACGCACTACGCATGCGCCAGTGTGTATACCTATATGTATGCAATGAGATGAGTCACTCAAGCCTAATTCGTCACAGAGACAAATGACTAAGCATTTAATTGCATTTTCAATGTTCAATAACAAGCGACAAATTGTCATGCTTTGTGGCCCGGTTCGCATCAGATCATCTAGTCTCAAAATATTACACTAGCTTAAGGAAAAGAATGGATCTAGCATTAAGCGGATACATTTTGTAGCAAAACATCACATATAAATTAAAATTAGATCAACAGAAACTAGATGAAAAAAAAAAGAAAATTGGATTCAATACTAAGTACCTGTTTTATTTTATAACTATTCAATTTCTACATTAGTATACTCCAAAAAAGCGCTAAAAAGTAAAAAAAAACGATCAGCTGACAGGAACGGGTTAAATTATTACCTGAACAAAATAAAGAGTAAGATGACACCGAAAAGTGTAGAGGTGAATGCGGCATTCATAATTTGTTCATATAACCACAATATCGCTACGCTACGGTATATGGGTTGAATGAATTGACAATCATATTGTTACTATACACAAACACAAACGCAACTTACCATATTTTATACATGTTTGAGTGTGTATTACGTACTATACTTGCGGTGACCGTTGTAGCAAGAACCAATCAGAGCACAGGATTTTCCCTATGCCCATATATGGTAAAACCGTCGGTTGCTGCGAGTGGGGAGATTGATCGAGACCATTAATAAATAAGCCATAAAAAACATTCTTAATTTAAAAAAGACAACTATTGTGTGACATCTTATATTGTCACTTGTCAATACAACTATTTAAAGTGACATTTCGCAACTTATTTCTGAATTATCGATCAACGGTTTTGTCAAATTTTCAAATTATTAAACACCCACAGCCCACAACCCACAGGGCTCCGTTGGACGAGTCGATAATTTCGCAGCGCTGGCATACCGGTAGATTCTATTGAAGCAGATCGAGATTCGACCTCCACTAAACAAGCGAGCGACAAGAACCGCAACCGGCCGGCATTTCTCGCAAATCATTGATTGTTGAAGTATTGTTTTCTGTTGCTGGTAAGTCATTATATTATTTGCATGAATTTAATTTTTATTTAATTCTTCAAAATTTGTTTAAATAAGTTATCTTTGTAATGACTAATAATGTTTTTGTATGTAACTTATTTTGATTATACCTAATAATTTGTAGTTTGTTTGTAGTCCCTGACCTTAAATAGTTGTCTGACCTCATTCATAATCATGTAGTTTATTTTTGCCATATAACTTTACCCTGGTAATACAAATTTTCTTCTTTAAAATAAATATTAAAATTGAACTATAGTAGGTAGGTGTGTATGTGAAAAATGTTGATAAATTCTGAAGGAGCGCGGATAACATTTGGAGAGAATTGGTTGGGATCTCGTTATCAAGAACAAGACAAGAAGCGTGCTATGCTATCAGCCGGCGGTGAGTGAGGGCCGGGGGTCGCGGAGGGGACGCGCAGGCTCCCTGCAGCGCAATACCATATATGGTTATGAAAACTCACGATTTCTGCGATTGGTGGAGAGCTCGACGCGGTCGCGGGAAGGGGAGCCCGATAACCAGCCTCATATATACTCAGCTTGCCGCGATCGCCGACATTCCACGAAGTGTGCTCGAGTTGAAGTGTTGTGCAGCATAACCGAGGCTGTGCAATAGAGATATAATTTATTTATTTAGTAGGACTATTTAATTTAAAGTAAGTTGATGAAAATGATGTGTTGTATTTGTGAGTGAATCTAATTGTGCTTGTGATTAAATGAATAGTGCTGTAGTGTATGTGGGTTAGTGACACAGGGATAGGTCCATCGCAAGCTTGCGCCGACACCCGGGATGCCGGTTGCGGTAGGGCGTGGTCCAGATTCAAAAAGGGTTCAATGAGCCTTAATTCTATTTTGTTTTCTTTCTCTTAAAGAATTACTAGTCGTTCGTAATTTAAATCCAATATAATTTCTAGTTTTAACATTGCTATGTCAACCACGCCACGTCCCCTCCTCGTGGCTTCTCGTTAGACCCAGCCTTATTTGGTTTCAATTTGCAACTTCGCCCACTCGGCATAGAATGGAATCGTGTTCGCCCACTGCATACAGATATTTCAAAATGGTCTTGAACGTCACTTTCAAATTGATTTAATGTCGAAAAGTTTTCAAAACGTGGAAAATGCTTTTACAAAATAATTAACTTCTTAAATATATTTTTTACAGACTAATTCACAATGTGCGACGAAGAAGTTGCCGCGCTGGTAGTGGACAATGGATCCGGTATGTGCAAAGCTGGTTTTGCGGGCGACGATGCCCCGCGTGCTGTGTTCCCCTCAATTGTGGGCCGCCCTCGCCACCAGGGTGTGATGGTGGGCATGGGACAGAAAGATTCCTACGTGGGTGATGAGGCGCAAAGCAAGAGAGGTATCCTCACCCTCAAATACCCCATCGAGCATGGTATCGTCACCAACTGGGATGACATGGAGAAGATTTGGCACCACACCTTCTACAATGAACTGCGAGTCGCGCCCGAGGAACACCCCGTTCTGCTCACAGAGGCTCCCCTCAACCCGAAAGCCAACAGGTAGGTCGTGGGAGAATTAATATTCCAGTGATAATTTGATGCATTCAAGACAGCTGATTAATTGCCGCCCCTTTCTTTTTGTTTCAGAGAGAAGATGACTCAGATAATGTTCGAGACCTTCAACACACCCGCCATGTATGTGGCCATCCAGGCCGTACTGTCACTGTACGCGTCCGGTCGTACCACCGGTATCGTTCTGGACTCCGGTGACGGTGTCTCACACACGGTGCCCATCTACGAGGGTTACGCGTTGCCCCATGCCATCCTCCGTCTGGATTTGGCCGGCCGTGACCTCACAGACTACCTCATGAAGATCCTCACAGAGCGAGGTTACTCATTCACCACCACAGCTGAGCGAGAAATCGTGCGTGACATCAAGGAGAAACTGTGTTATGTCGCCCTCGACTTCGAGCAGGAGATGGCCACCGCTGCCTCCAGCAGCTCCCTCGAGAAGTCCTACGAACTTCCCGACGGTCAAGTCATCACTATTGGAAACGAAAGATTCCGTTGCCCAGAAGCCCTCTTCCAACCCTCATTCTTGGGTATGGAAGCTTGCGGCATCCACGAGACGACGTACAACTCGATCATGAAGTGCGACGTTGATATCCGTAAGGACTTGTACGCCAACACAGTATTGTCCGGCGGTACCACCATGTACCCCGGCATCGCCGACCGTATGCAGAAGGAGATCACAGCGCTCGCTCCTTCCACAATGAAGATCAAAATCATCGCGCCCCCAGAGAGGAAGTACTCCGTATGGATCGGAGGTTCCATCCTCGCGTCCCTGTCGACCTTCCAACAGATGTGGATTTCGAAACAGGAGTACGACGAGTCGGGCCCCTCGATCGTGCACAGGAAGTGCTTCTAAGCGGCCGCGTGTCGCCGCCGCCCGGCCGGACCCGCGGCCGGCTGCTCAACTCAGGCTTGTAATCTCCGTTAATTTAATTGTACGTAAGATATTATATGTAATTAAATCGTAAATAGTGAACGGCAGGACGGAGCGCGGCACCGCGGGCGCGCCTCGACCGCCGGCCTCGGTACTGCACTCGCCAAAGGATCTTTTTGTAATGTCACGAGTATGTGCTGAAACTGATAAGACTACTTTCTTACTAGGTCATTTATAAATTATAAAAGATAATGAAAATACATAAAAAAATCCGTAAAATTTAATCTGACGTTTTATTTTACCCCATAGTTAGTCAACATATTTACGTGTTGAGTGCAATGCTCGACATTGACCTACGTACGAAAATAGAACCTATGTAGGATTGGATGCAGAGTAGCGTAACATAACATTCTAAAAATAAAACTAATAGGCATTGCATTAATATTCTGCTAGCCAATGAAGTTTAGTATTAAATTGTTGCATTTTTGATAATTTATTAATTTAGAATTTTAATTACCTACATTACTAGAATATACCAATACATTCACAACACTAATAAATGATACTTTCATGGTTATGGTATACATACGTTCACATGACAAGTACAGACTACTTTCATAATGACGTACGCTTTTGCTGTTAGCTTTCCAAAAACAACTGTCTATAATTTGAATTAGGTAGTACCCTGGGAATTAAGTTACTAGGTAGTTGATAGCTACATAAATACATAAGTGAAACACTAATTTGACCTAATAAAATCTGCTGAAAACTACGAGATTTCGCGGTTAAAGTATTTTGCATAGATTACTGACTATATATTAGAGATGGTATGGATGGTATTACTGACTATACGATGGATGGATGGTATTTTGCCTTTACAGTTCGCCTAAATAGGTAGGTATGTAGTTAGTGTTCATTTATGTTTCTATGCTTTATTCGGGTTGTAAGTTGTGTCTAAGATTATAAGGTATTTAACATGTGAGAGTATTTAAGTAGGTTGGTACACCTACATACAAACAATATTACAGGAAGTAAAGAAGCGGTCAATCCACTGGATGCTTAAGGTTTAATTAGACAAAAACAAGTACAAAATCATTAACAAGTATTTATTTAAAAATATGATCTTAAATCTGGCTTATCAGTTCCATACTGGAAATTTTTGATTGCCAGATTTATGTTTTATTCATTGATAGGAAGAGCTAATATGTAAGATAAGTTGGTAGGTCTGGAAAATAGAAATCTCAATGTCTAATTGCTTTTATTTTTATCGGCACGAAAATTACCTATACCCTTATGTCATTTTATTATATCGTAAATCCATTACATAGGTCATTGAGTTACAATACCTATAGAGTCACAATCTCTAACTGACAATACTCAAAAAATGTCCGAGCGCCGTTCCATATACCTATATATTTTGATATTATATAGTTCAAAATGACATTTGCTCGAATTTAGACGTTAACCTGCTTGTACAATGTTCAAAGTCGCTCGTATGCAATGTCATCATCATTCACTCAAGGGCTTGCGTACGAGCAGGGAACAAGGCATCAGTGGAGACGCTATTTATACTAATATTATTAGGAGTTTATAATAATTGTGAAATATGAGTTTGTGAGTTTATATGTACCTAGGAGAACTAAACAACTGATTTCAAAAATTATTACACCAATTTCTTTTTAATTTACTTATCATATTAAAAAATCTTATAACACATTTTATAAGATTTTTTATATGATAAGTAAATGAAAAAAAAATTGGTGTAATAATTAATAGTATTAATAGCACTAGTAAACCACTAAGGTTTGTGAATTAGGTACTAAAATGCTAAGTATTAATTACTACTTTAGAATGGACATTTAGAATTTAGGATGGACATAATTATATTATTCAACTGGGTGGAGCCGGGGCGAGTCAGCTAGTCACACTAATATTATGAAGGGTATGTACGTTTTAGTGTGTATGTTTGTATTTTGTTCGTGCTCTAACAGATCGACGGATTTGGATGAAAATGTAAATAGCTTATACCCTAAATTATCACTTATGCTACCTACTTTTTATACCGGGAAACACGGGATCACGCGGGTCGCTGATAATTTAAAATAAAACAAAATTAATATTAGGTATAAGCGTTATATTACTTACTTACTTTTAATAACTTACAACTAAAACTTAACCTAACCTAATTACCTTGAAACAATGTTAATTTATTGTAACGTTGCCTTTTACTTTGATTTTTAATTTTTTCAGTACATTTCTTTGCAATGTAATGAATTCTAATGTTTATGTACCGTTCAATGACTGCCCTCATTAAAATGGTTCTGAAAACAACGACTGGTCAATGCCTTTCCTACTTTTTAATACTTTCAAGGCATTTTTTAAAGTTGTGTTCTTTTTAATAAGTCTTTTATTTTGTTTTTGTAGTCTATTGATCTGTCTGTTTTTGTTTAAAATCATTTTTTCGCATAAATTCAGCTTTCTCTTTATAACAGTTTTTCTGGGAGTGTCTAAAATAGACCCAATACTTATAGACGTAGAAGGGCTCTGTTCGATTTTTCTTGAATTTTCCTCCTGAAGCAAATAAAAAAATGATAATAACGAAATATTTTTTAAAATCATACAATTTTATGACGTAAATTCACTACCTGCAAGCATACAACGTTAGTTTGTTGGCATATTTCTTCATCGTTCCCAAATTCATTATCAATCTGGAATAAGTAAATAGGAATTAATTTTGCCTTTATATTTTATTATACGTACTTTATTTACGGCAATTATTTATTTTTAACTTACATCAAAAGACAATTCAATGCTATCTTCATTTTGTTTAATTGTTTGCTGATTGTTGTCGTGATCTAAGTTTACGTGAGTGTTGTCTTGATCTGAACTATCGTAACTTCTAAGTTGTTTTTTATTCAGCTGTAATAGAAATCATAGATCATACATTTATCTGCAAGACGTAAAACAAGCAATTTTTGAATAATGCACGCATTTTAAGAATACAAAATCGAAAGTTATAATAAAATATTACATTGTAAGCATTAAAAAGGAATAAGTTCTTACATGTAAAATGGGTTTTGCATTTTTGTTAAGCCTACTGAAACCTTTCGTTGTTGTATAAATGTCTGAAGCAGGAAAGTGATTAGAGCATACAACCGACCCTTTATATGGCTTGTAGTTTAATTCATTTCGGGCTTTTGCTATAATAACTGTCCATTCAGAGCATCTTATGGGGTTTCGAGGAAAACTAAAAACAAAAAAAAAAACATATTGTAATTATACTTTAAAATAATAAAACTCTTTCGACCTACATTTTGTACGGAAAACTAAAAAATAAAACATTTAACAACATTGTAATATTAGTACATTAAGTTTAAAATCTGTAAAAATATTTATTGTATCAATCCACTCCATAGAACCGTTAGAACATAATTTGCGAGTCACTCTCGTACGCGTGACTATTTGTTTCTCTTTTACTCTTGCATATTTGTCTAACGTGTGAAAGAGAAACGTTATCGCGGCGCCGCGCGGTCGGCGGTGAGTGATTTAGTTTGCTAATAAAATGAAAATTATTGAAATTTAAATGAAAACATGCACTGTGGATACATAAATACGTAAATTTGGTATGATACTTACCTAAAATATGAAACACCATCCTTTTTTCGCACGTGTCTGCTGTTATTTGGGCAGGAAATCACCGAACACTTTGGCATCGCGGACGTTGTACGAAGATTGTGGTCGCCTTACAACTAAACAAAAACTCTGCGCACTTCGCAGCGTGCGCCGAGTTTTGGCGCGGACATTTTATTTGTCTGTTTGTGACTCTATAGGTATTGTAACTCAATGACATAGGTACATAGTATAAAGTGTAGAGATATTTTCATAGTACTTAAAAAACTTGAAGTGTAGGTATAGGTAGGTTACATAGAGTATAGTCAATACCATAATTTTATTCTTTGCAAATGACTGCAGCATTCGAAATTTTAAAATTAGGTGATTATCTGTGCCTGCATACAAACAATATTGTTGATAAGCTCACGATTACTTCTACACTCCATACTCACGATATTTAGCCACAAGCACATGTCAAAGCGCGAGAACATATTCTGATGGGTCTCCCACACATTGGAGATGGCGTTCATAAAAAAAAACCTACCCACGTATATTTATGTTGATTCAGCTTACATAATTTTTTTTATGGAATAAGGGTGACAAACGAGCACACAGTCCACCTGAAGGTAAGTGGATGCTGTGGCCCATAGACATCTACACTTATCCTCGATTAAGAATCAAAACGCAGATACGTTGTCACCCCTGAGGACTAAGATGGAATGCCTCGTTTCCAGTGAAAAGGGGTCTCCGGATCTCTAGACTCACCATACGAAACACGGCAGTTATACGCTGCTATTTTACGCTGGTTTCCTGTGAGAGTCCTTCCCCGGTCGATCCGACCCATTCGTGCTACAACCATAATATAGCTGCAGCGTGGCTCTACCACATAAAAAAAATAAAAAATTGCAATCTTCTGTTATAATGAATCTCAATTTGTGTGTTTAGGCTTTCTGATATAGTTGTAATGGATATACATTTGGAAAATATGTATAGGTTGCTGCCGGACTGACCGCTGCAGAGAATTTCTTGACCGAACCGAATAACTGATTTTGGCCCAGTATTCAAACCCAACGAGGCAGTTACAATACTTTTAGTATATGCCGATGGCAGATGGGTTAGGTATGTGCTCTTAACGATTGGCATATATTATAGTCTTAGATTATAAATTACCTAGTTTAAAATACCCACAAGTGTTTAGTCGTTTCATAGCTCCTACTGTTTCATTTATATGTGTCCCCTATTAAGCGAGAACACAATGAACACGGTGATAAGCGATGGCAACGAGACATGGTTCTTTGTTGATATTATTAGGAAACTCGGACATTCTCTACCTAATATAATCTGCAACGAGGACATCCCCAGAAGCTTTTGAAGGAAAATAAATGAATGACAAAAAGGAATGGTGGCCAACACATTCACCTTAAACCAATGTTGGTAAGCGTACTGTCACGTGGGATACAGGTTTTCGTGACTTACAATGTTCATTGTGAAAATTATAGATCATCTAATAATGATGGCTTCATCTCTAGTATGTCACTGATAAAAATGAACATGTGGGCGGTGATCATTGATTTAAAGTTGGATGGGTCCAAAATGCTATAAATGCAAGCCATTTATGTTAAATAGCTTCCACTGTCTTTTGGAACACGCTGAATTTTCTGCAGCATTCCGTATACTTGAATGTTTGTTCAAAGTACTATAGAACCGACTCTTGTATATTGACGGGGTACGGCTGTCATCTACATTATGGGGCCTGGGTTCATACATGGATTCAATTTTTTGATCAAATCGATTTTCTTTATAGAATAAGTGTGACAAATATGCACAGTGTATACCATACCTGATGGTAAGTGGACATTGTATTTAATTCCATCCTTGATCAAAAACCAAAATACATATGCGTTTTCACCTTTTTGGACTAAGATGAAAAAGGGTACAGGTTCCCTACACTCCCCATACGAAACGCAGGAGCATTGAGGTGTTATTTTACGCTGATATTCTTTGAGAGTGTGGTCTTTCACCGTTCGAACAGACCTATATTGGTTATTTTTCCTGCATGGATTTACCACTTACAAAAATCAAGAACTTTTTCGAAATTTATAGAGTCATATAAATGAACAAAAACCCTGGCTACTATTAGACATGCCAGAAAATTACCGTAGATTGCTAGACGATAGAGTTGCTGCTATATATAGGTCGTAGATTTTTATATACATTTGCCCAATTGCCGTGGCAATGACAATACTGATTAAAAATATCGACGGTTTAATATCATACGGCCGGTTCATTGCAACTTCTAGCACAGTTTAGTGTTTCTAGGCACCAGTCGTCAAATTCTTTAATGACTACTCATTAAGCGAGTGATAAATCCCTACTGATATTTTTTTAATGAATTAATTCTCTTCACAATAGGTATTCTTACTGCTAAGTACATATTACGTAAGTGCCAGACAGGTACCTAAGTTGTGAGAGACTGGTGCCTGATATACGTAATTAAAACCTGTATTACATTACCTTATTGCCTTTCAGTTCAGATTGCAACACCGTCATCAGATGCAGCAGTGCTGCTCTTAGGAATATTATTATAATAAGGATAGATAGTATAAATTGTCATCTAACTAAGAATTATAAATTAAACAAAAATATTGCTTTTCAAATTTATTGCGGACATCACAAACAATTCGATGTGATAAAGCGATATTATAAACGGGTTAGACACTTTAGTAACAGCAAATGTGTAAAAAGTTGGCCTATAAAAAAGTTTTAAAATGACAAAACGTATCAAAAATCAAAATAGTTATTTATAACAGCCCGCTGTCAAAATAACTTAACTTTTTAAATAAGCGACAATAAGTTATTTTCCTGAACAGAATAATGGAACAAAGTGACTTGGCGATGTTATAATATATTTGAATGTGTGATAACAGAATTTCAGAAAACATGAACCAATGTCAGAATTCTATATTTTTGGTAAACTTGTATAAAAATAGTTTAGTATTCGACAAGCAAAACACATAGGATAAAACATGGTAACTTTGAATATATGTATCAGTAAATGTTCCTTAAAATATTATGTGACATTATTATATGTATATATTTTTATTGACAATATAAAGCTGCTAGGTGGTTTAAAACAATTTAACCAGAAAAAGGTATATAATACAATCTAACCTTGTAAAATATGTGTTATTGTTAAAAAAACAAAGAGAATAATTAAATGATTTCTTATATTTACGCGAACTATACGCATTTAAATAATACTAATTTTTACGGATTTTATCACATATATTAACTTTTTTATATACCTACCCGACGATGTTTCGAGGACTGTCTCCCCCGTGACCATGGGTCTGCTCAAGTGCTCGAAACATCGGATATATAAAAAAGTTATATACGATAAAATCCGTAAATGACTATTATTATTTAAAAATTGTTAAAACTGAAGAAATTCGAAGACAAATATTTTTTGATATTTTAGACGCAAAGTAAGAAATGAATACATTGAATAGAATACGAAAAAGGTTTTTTAACATATACGAGAAAAATGGTACGTTTTGAAAAGTAGAAGAAGACTATTAGACTGTATTTTCAAAACCTGAACAAAGTATTTAATCTAAAAACTAATAAGATCTGAAGTTAGCAGCGACGTTGGGATTTCGCTAAATTCTATGTTAGTACGACAATAACCCTAAGTAGGGGCAAACGCTTATATTAAATTTAAATTAGCATAAAATTTATTAACCTCTACATGGACTAGCTCCTCACTAAAATTATTAAAATACATAAGCCTACAGCAGGGACCTGTCGCAGATATCTATTCAGTTAGCTCGCGTTCTGCTTAATTTTCAAAGATACTTATAAATACTATACTGTAAATAAAATCAACACTAACATCTTTTAAAAAGCTGTCTTGGTGTATTTATCTGCATTCAATACTACAAGATACTATTATGCCATCACGTGTGAGAAACAAGAAACTCTTAATTTTATAATTATTATGTACTTTATATGAAAAAAGTAGCATAGTAAGCTGTAGCCTTTTTAACTGAATATACATATGAGCTGCAATAAATTTGAAGAATACATTTTTAAATCTATAGTAGTCGCACTGTGCTTAGACAACCGGGGGAGATAATTGCAGACTAAACTGATTGTGTCTGTCATAAATTGACGAAATCATCATCCCGTTTTCTCCTGTTTACTCCTCCAAAATTGGACTAAATCGTATTTTTTTTCAAGAAGAATATGAGGATTGTGGCAATGTCTACATGTTTTCCTTTTATTTTTTTATGTGTCCGTTAAATTAGTTCGCTGGATGTCTAGTAACGGCGATGTAATTCTGTAGTTTTAGGTATTTTAGAAGGTACCAAATTTTTTTAATAACTGATTTGTAAAAAAAAAACGAGAAAATATTTGCTCTAGTGTCACATAATCAAAGGAGAAAACAGAAGAATCGATTTTTATAGGACTTAACGCCACCAGAGTATTCTGAAAATATAATGGCTTCGGAAAATATTTTAGCATAGTTGATTTTTTATTTCACAATGACATAATAATTGTTTTATTTGATTCTCACGTCGCCTAGTCGTGATTGGCTTTCCGACGTGACCAAGGCGTAATGACGTCATATACGATAATCAATTCGCATTATGGCTATGTCCGATAGAATGGCACTTCAGGCGCATTCATATAAGCAATTAGTATAGCAGAACATTGGAGGCGTCGGTAGTATCTAGTAAGTATTAACTTATTTTAAAAATTTATAATATGCTGTGTAATACTCGGTATAGAAATTGAAATAACACTTCATTATTTGTTATAGGAAAGTGAAAAGAATACAGTGATAAAGAAATAGATTAAATAGGGTAGTTCCCATTCGTCAATGGAATATGAAGTCATCAGATAAAACTCATAAAATGTTTGTCTCCTAGAAATGAATTTCATTCGACCTCACTTTTAGGCCCATATTCAGAGATAGTCTCTAGCTTAAGCTCAAACTCCATATAATAATAGTCTCCATCAAAAGCCTTTTTTTAAATAGGATAAGGGTGACAAATGAGCACACAGTCCACCAGATGGTAAGTGGATGCTGTGGATTCCAGTAAAACGGGTCTCCGGTCCTCTACAGTCACTGTACGAAGCACAGCATCATTATAGTGCTATTTTACGCCGGTATTCTGTGAGCCTAAAATTCAACTACTGACCACAGGCCGCAAAGGCTTTTGGGGAAAAAAGTTCGCTACGCTGACCCTCACTCGGGATGACCGACTTCACACATAAAATTATTGTCGGGGATATTTTTTCAACTTTTAAGATATTCCGAAATCTAAGCAGAATTTCGCGGGAATCGTACACGTGTTGCTTCTCTGCCGGATGAAATCGTACGGCAAGCTACACGGCTCTCGTATTTCTTTAAGTAAAATTCATAATAACTGAAAAGAAGAAAAAACTATGGCCGGTATACCAAAATAAGTTACACAAATTTTGACACTGTGGAGTTTTAGTTTAAACTCGCGATTGTCTCTGAGTACCGGCTTTAGTGATGTCATAAATTACATGAAAAAATCAGAATCATTTTTTTCCCCAAATTATTTCACGTGACGTTTCATACAAAGATTTTTTTAATTTTCTAAATAATTTGCCAGTCATATTGTCTAAAGCAAATATATTTTGTTTTTATATAAATGTACGTTCTATAAAACAATTTAGGAAAAAATATTGTATGGAGCAAGTAAGATTTTTTTTGGCCGATGAATTTCATGTTCCATGGGAAATGAGAACCAACTGATTAAAATAGTTTGGAAAAGAAAGAGATTGTGCAAGTGTTACGAAAAGAGAATAAATGAAAATCATAGGGATATTACTTTATAAGCTAACTTTTTAATTATTTGACAAGTCCCGTGCTAAATTAATTAAGAAAAAATATGTCTACATCTTAATTTACTAAACGCTAAAATATTATAATCGAAACCTTAATTTTATGTAAAATATAAAAACACGATAAAACTTTAAAATTATTATAAATACAGATAAAATATAAATCCAAACTAAGCGTAAATTCATCGGGCATTGTGCGGATTAAAAAAAATTACACAAGATTATCATGATGGTTCGTTTACTAAAATTGTTATTCAAATAAATAGCAAGTTACTAACAACAATAATTTTGTACTTATTATCTTGTAACCTCATATCTACTTATTATAATCAATTACGCATTTTAAGGCCACTCAGACATATCTTAAAACTATGTTTATTGTTTTTAGGAATGGTCACACAAATTGGACGTAAATGGTCGAAGTTTCTTAAAAATTCATTCCTGTCACTTATCATACGAGTCACTACAATGTTTGATGTCCCGAGTCACTATATTTTAGCTTACCATTTCCAGACATAGTTTGAAAATTCACATTCTTAAAATCTTAAGTCACCAGTTAGTTTTCATTTTATAAGTCCATTGTTCCAAAATAACTGTTAATATAGTTTAACACTACGTCCCGCTCTCGTTAATGCTGTCTTCTGTCGCGCGCCGGATATCCGACAGCGGGTTGCCATGTACACGAAACCTGTACACGCACGTGTAAGTTGGGTTGCCGTGGTTACTCTCGATTCTTAGTTCGATAATGTCGTAAGCGACCGGATACTCCACACCGCCGATATTGACCATTTTCGGATATTTAACCGGAAAATATTGAATAGCAGTGCCGTTTGCGTCGTACATGTAATTGCCGAACAGATGCGGTTCCGGATCCATTTCCCCGTGGAGACCCTGCAATTGTTTATTGGCAGTATTCGCATTATAATAGTTAAGGTTGGTTATGAAGAAATTTTACATATTTAAATTGCACATAAACAAACAGCCTGCAAACAAACATTCATGTTCTGGGCCCAACACAGTAACAAACTAACCCATTGGGTCTTTATCATCATCATCATCAGCCCGTAAAAGCGTGCACGACTGCTGGACACGGGCCTCAGATTTGGAAGAAAGTATTTGCCTTAATCGTGACGCTTGAAAGGCGGATTAACGATGGCAGTACAAGAAATGAGCATTTTATGGTGCTGCCCGTCACTGATGTAGTTATTTCATGACCAAACGTTACAAGTGAGAAACATTTAAATAAATAAAAACTTGATGGTAGTGCCCTTCTATAGCATATGAAGCTTTTTGCTAAGCAGAAGTGCACTCACTGCCATACCTATATATACAATATACCATCTATTAAGCGACTGTAGCCTAATGGCAGGGCGCGGACCGCGAACTCAAAAAGGTCATGGGTTCGAATCCACCATTCGACTACTGGCGTGAACCACTCGTAACACAAGCAATTTAAGCTTACCACGAGTGGTTAACGGGAATATTAGTAGTGTTTATAGCATTGTTAATATTCTTTTTTTAAAAAAATTAAAATTTAAAAAAAATTATATTCTCAGAGCTGACAATGCTTTTTTGTTTGGAGTTGGCTATTCCCAAAAGTTGTACAATGCTTTTAGGGTTCAATATATTATCTTTATGGATCTATTGGGATTACCGCGCTTTTGCAGAGCATTAAGCCTGTCTCGTTGATGCTACGACTGCTGGTGAGTACTAGTGGAGTCTTGGGAATGATAATAGATAGGGTGGACTTTGCCACCTTTGGTCGATCAAATACACAAGATAAAGACAGACAGCGCGTAATTTCCGTGTGGGCATGAGTCACGCAATTATTAGAGCCATGATATCTCCCCGAAGAAGTTCAACAATCCTTTTATGTTGCAAGCAACTTCGGGGAGTGATCCCAGTGTGTCGAGATGTTTAGCCCTGAATGCAGCGACCTCAGGACATGTCAGCAACACGTGGGCCGCCGTTTCTTCCTCTCCTATCTAATCTAATACACAATTATTTATTATTATTTAACAAGTTATTTTATTACTAAGAAATCAACTCATACTAACAAAAATTGACAAACTTAGTCCGAAAAGAGATAATTATTATAATATTTTTTTATAGGATAGGGTGACAAACGAGCACACAGTCCACCTGATGGTAAGAGGTTGCTGCGGCCCATAGACGTCTACATCTATCCTCGATTACAAATCAAAAAGCAGATGCGTTGTCACCCGTGAGGTATAAATGGAATGCCTCGTTTCCAGTAAAAAGGGTCTCCGGTTCTCTACACTCACCATACAAAACACAGCAGCATTAAGTTACTATTTCACGCTGGTATTCTGTGAGAGCGTGGTCCTTCCCCGGTCGAGCCGACCCATTCCTGCTACAACTATACTACTAATATAACTGCAGCATGGCTCTACCACGTATAAATAATATTTATTAAAAAGGTTCTATGTAATATAAAAAACACGCTTAGTATCGCGGGATTTCGCTAGTAACAATAAAAAAACGAATGAAAACATTTTCTCACTCACATAAACTGAGAAGTTTTTCGGTGCAGATTCAATCTTGCCTTCCACGGCCAGAAGCCGTGACATGTGCTCCAGCGAGAATCCGGTCACCTCGATCACAGCATATGTTCGTATTACTGAAAGGTAAATTTGGAATAATTTTACTGACAGTTAAATTATTACGGTCTCTGTGCGTCTTAACATTTTGAAAAATATATCAGAGAGCATTTATATTAAAACTAATTATAAAATAACAGTCTTCAAACATGTCATTGCTGCGCCCATGATGCCTCTCCTTCATAAGCACCGTCTTGAAAGGACTACTTAAATTTTAATAAATAATGTTGAATAAATTACGATATTTAATTAAATTAGTTTGTTGCATTCGTTAATGGAGGCTTATGTTCAGCAATGGACTTGTGAAGGGCTGTGATGAAGTTTAGAATTTCTTGAAGTAGGGAAGACTGCTGCGTTTCTCCGATACGAATTGGCAGGCTGCATGATTATTCAAAGATCAAAATATTTCGTTTAATATTTAAAGGAGATGAATATTTTTTAATTTTTCAGAAATCTCAATTACGAAGGTTTTCTGAGAAGTATGTGTTAAGCAAAGACTATATAACCACTTGACTGCGCATACAATGCCCCGACGCTCGAAAACTATTAGTATTTTGTCGCCTATGCATCGCCTATGGTACTATTAACCATTTTAGTATTGTCCAAGTGTTAGACCTGTGTGTACGCTAAATTAATGCAAATTTTTATAACTTTTATGCAATTATAATGCATCAAAATGCCTTCATGCGCGGTGAAGTGGTGTGGGAAACATTCCAGGACAGATTTCCAAAAAGAATGGAGTAACTTTTCATTGCTAAGTTTACTTATATATTTTTTAAAATATGAAAATTATTGTTGATTAATTCAGATTATGAGCCACCGCAGGGGTCTATCTAAAACGGTGGCCGGGTAAATAACGACATGGTTGAGTCGCGCGTTGATGTCTTTTGGAAAAGTCTCGTTTTATTATTAGACAATTCTAATGCTTCTATCTCTTTCTTTCCCTTTGAACGTTTATCGTAAACATTGGTACTTACTGTTTGTTGTTACCTTTAATAGCTGAAAGTCGATATCGAAAATAATAAAATTAAAATTAATAAAAAGATTATTCAATTCACTCACTAAGAAAAAATACTTATCTACTTTTAACCGTCTTCAGAAAAAAGAGGAGGTTATCAGTTTGTCGGTATTTTTTCCTAGTTAAAGTTTATAGTTACCTAGTTAAATTACTGTTAATATATTACTGTACACTCCTCAACATTTTATGATAAATCTTTTGCTGTTCTTGGAGTAAGAGTCTGGAACTCCTTACCCCAGTCCATTAAAAGTGCTCAATCTTTAAATGTGTTCAAGAAACAAATTAAGGAACACTATTTGTCTCTTTACCTCCTCTCTCTTCCTCCTCTTAGTTATGGTCACTAATATACCGTATTAGTATGTTGTCACTTTATAGTATATAAGTTGTATTTTTTTGTCTAATTTAGTGCACCCTACCCGTTAATCTTATTTTTATTTTTATTAATTTCCTCTTCTGGGTTGTCTGGAAGAGATTGCTATGGAGCAATAAGACCGCCTTTTGTTTTTCCCTCATTGTTTGTTCATTATTTGTTATATTTATGTTTTGTTGGTGTAAAATAAAGAGTATTGTATTGCATTGTTAAATTAGTTAGATTGGTGTACCAAATCAAAACGGCTTACAATTGCAAAAGGACACTAAAGACAAGTTATTGTACGGATCTACTACAATAATAGATATTTGTCGTCGTTGTAAAATTTTTAATAAGAGGGCGATCAATGAGAGTGTTTCAAAAGTGCTGTCTCCAAAATATAATACTAATTATTTTATGAGAACGGTTTTAAAATCTCTGATTAAGTATTATTGATTCCCGTATATTCATTTTCATCAATTTGAAATAGAATCAACAAATCATTTAATTGAATTAGCAAGATGCATAATTTACAAATATGTAGACGCTTGTTTATATTTTTTTACAAAGAACAATCAGGACCCTTAAAATTTATTTCGAAATAAATATAACAAATTAATTCATTTCAAATATCAATAATAATAAAATAAATACATATTTTCGTTGTAACTGATTGATTTTGATTAAATATTATTTCTATGATTTTAATTGAGTATTTTTCATAATGATAAAATCCATTTTATCGATAACGAATATTTTCCTTTATTAAGAAGAGCAACCCTAAAGATAGCCATAACAACGCAACTTGACCATTCGCAGCCACGCGTTCTTCCTCGCCCCCCGGCCCGCAGTAGTGAGTCGTGTGTTTAGAAGAAATCTGCCTATACGCTCTCTAGTGGTTATATTCTCTATGGTGTTAAGTAATAGAGTAAAGTTGGACCGTCTTGTACAAAAATTATCCAACTTTTTAGATGTTTTTAGTTCTAAATTAATTTTTTTTTAAATTACATTTTCAAAATGTGATTAAATGGGGCTTTTGCCACAAGAAAAAATCATTTATCCTTCAAATATGAACTTATGTTTTTGTGGGTTGGAGTTTTTGGACCACATGGTCAAATTAGAATAATTATTCGTGTTTTGGTGCGTGTGTTAGTGTTAGTGGGTGCAAGTGATGGTTCACGTAAACGTTGTTGTGTTGGAGTTGATGCATATAAGCGTGTGGTGTGGCGGTGGAGCGCGCTGCATACCCAGGTAGCCGGGGAAGCCCTGGAAGGCCCAGCAGTCGGCGGGCAGCGCGCCCGGCGTGAGGGCGGCGCGCGGCGACGTGTACTCCCAACGCACCGGCAGCCCCAGCACCGAGTACTGCTTCGTCTTCACCTGGTACAGCTCCGTGCACTTCGTCGATATCACCTGCCCGCCTGTACAACATTAGCCACACTAACACCATTAACTTCTTGCCCGTCATTCCGATATCACTAAAAATTTGTGCTCCGATACATTTTTTATAAAACTACGGGTGACTTGTATGACCAGTCCCCCTGATGGTAAAGAAATACTAAGAATCATACACAACTCAATAAGAATCAACAAAAAAGAGATATATACAACAAAGAGAGCGGTGGTAGCTCAGATGGTTAACGCTCGCTGTAAGTATAACAGAACGCGAGTAACCTGTGTTCGATCCCCGCCGGCACCAATGAAATTGTTAATTGCAATTTTAAGTACTGATTTACCACGTGCTCGGCGGTGAAGGAAAACATCGTGAGGAAACCTGCATGTCTGAGGAATAATAAAAAAAATATTTCGAAGACATGTGAAGTTCGCCAACACGCATTGGGGCAGCGCGGCGGACATTTCCTTGCCCTAAAACCCTCTCAGAAATGAGGGGAGGCCTGTGCCCAGCAGTAGGACGTATATAGGCTGTAACTTTACTTTTTACTTTACTACACAACTCTATCTATCTTCCATTAAGAATCAAATCAAATACCGTTTCGCATATGGTAGAACTATGTTGCAGTTATATTACGGTTGTAGCACGTATGCGTCGACTCGAACTCGGGTACGTCCTCACTTTACAAAATACCGGCGTAAAAAAGCAGACTAATACTGCTGTGTTCCGTATGATGAGTGTATCGGAGATCCTTCTTACTAGAAACCATTTATTGCATTTCAGTCCTCACAGATGACAACAAAATGCAGATGCATTTTGATTCTTAATTGATGGCATATATAGATGTCTATGGGCCACGTCTTCCACCTGCCATCAGGTGGGCTGTGGGCTGTGTACTTGTTTTTTTTTTTTTTTTTTTATAGGATAGGGTGACAAACGAGCACACAGTTCACCTGATGGTAAGTGGTTGCTGTGACCCATAGACATCTACATCTATCCTCGATTACGAATCAAAATGCAGATGCGTTGTCACCCGTGAGGACTAAGATGGAATGCCTCGTTTCCAGTAAGAAGGGTCTCCGGTTCTCTACACTCACCATACGAAATACAGCAGCATTAAGCTACTATTTCACGCTGGTATTCTGTGAGAGCGTGGTCCTTCCCCGGTTGAGCCGACCCATTCGTGCTACAACTATACTACTAATATAACTGTAGCATGGCTCTACCACGTATACACGTAACTTGTGCCTTATTCTATATATAAAAAAACCTGATGATGATGATGATGATGATGATGATGAAATATTTTTTTTTATATAGAAACATGGATTATAAAAACGCCCAGCCCGTTGATGACAATGGAATGATGAGGTTTATACACACACCTATCTTCAATTGGGAATCAAAATGCAGGTGCATACTAAGATCGATTGTCTCGTTACCAGTAAAAGGATCTTGGGTTCTCGCAATACGAAATACACTACAATTTTATGTTCATATACAGTGCGAACGTAACACTACCTCAAGCAATTCGTGCGCAAGCCGAATTTAGATTCTCTCAACAAACCCTTATCGAAAAGGCTTTCGGTCACCCGACTGCTTAGCTAAACGCCTGGCCGTCCGCAGGCGCTTAGATTAAGGTTTAGCCGTCCAATCAGCTGATTTTGTATTAAGCTCACTTGAAAAGTTAAGAACACAAGGTTATTCAAACATGTTTCGTTGAAAAATTAATCATTATTGATTGGCTTAACATTCAGTAAAGAGCTTGAGGTGGTAGGTCGTTCTCTATTGAGAACTACTATCGACCCACAATATCGCTTATGTTTTGCATTGTGCTCTCTGCATAAATTAAACAAAACATTGAAAATTTTACTAGTAATGCTTTGAGCTTTTTTAAAAAAAAAACGTTAACCCTACACTAAGATTTTCTCCTGTATCGTGGGGGCAGTTTACGAACATAAACTGCACAAGGACAAACATCCAGACCCGGAACAACCATTTGTAGGCCATGCAAATACTTGTTTCGTGCGGGATTCGAACCCGTGACCCCCAGCGCAACCACTCATTGCTAAGCCACTGCGCCACGGAGTCGTCAATTTTTTTTTTAATATTAAAATTAAACTTTTAAAAAGTAAAAGGCGTTCCCAACTGTATGTAAAATTCTCATTCTCATTCAAATTGGATCTACGATATTAAAAAAAAAATAAACTAAAAATGAGCATCAAAATACTAAAAACTCATAAAAAAGTGATCCAAAGCAAACATTTGTGTATACATGTGTCCGTGTGTGTGTGTGTGTGTGTGTGTGTGTCCATGTGGCGCTACTGATATGCAGCGAGGTTTAGTCAGTTTGCCTCACGTAACCAGTCCGTGCAGCTTAAAGGTAGGGATGCTCGACATTTTTCCACTTAAGAATTAGTATGATATTAATTTTAATTACTTTTTTAAGTCTAGAATAAATATTTAAAAAATTGAATTGGTTACACCTTGAGATATTTTAACAAAAATTAAATTATATTTGACAAAATCTCACCTGCAGACTCCAACGCATAATCTACAAGTCCAGTCTTGTCCGCGTCATATATGTCTAACATTCCGGCGACAATCCTCTTTATCTCCTCCGTATTTATATTAACTCCACTCGATCGCATTTCAATTTCTTTCACGTACTCTTTCACCTTAACTGCTATCAGCTCTAACTGTTGTCGCTCTATGGTCGATAAATATTCCTGGATGATTTGCCTTATAGTATCTTCAGACGTGTCGGGCTTCCACGAGTTGCTCAGTCTTTCGTGTATTTCTTGGTTAAACTGCTCCATTTGATCGTTGGAGACATAATGGCTATCAAAATAGGCCTTTAACTTCGCCGCTACTACGTCTCTATTGTCATTTGAACTCAGCATCTGTATAAGGTTTTGCTGCAAATATCTGACCGAGTAGAGCTCTATTTGGGCCTCTAAAGTGTCCAGCTTCGATAGTTTCTGATCGAAAAATTTTAGTTTTGCGTCGACATTCAGTGCCCAGTCCTCCAAAGCCGCGATGCGTTTCGACAGGTCAACATCTTGTACTATCACTGGAGACGCGTACGTGTCTACTAAAGGTGGCTGCTCTCTGGGCATGAACTGATCAGAGTAGACGTAATCTGGAATAAGACGTTATGTTAAATTCGATGTAGCTTTTTATTCCTCTGTCCTTCCCATGTGTTATGACTTATAGAGACGAAAAACATAATTAACGAAAGCAGGGAAGGACAGAGTGCTATACAACATAATATACGAATATCAACTCACCTAAAAGTGTAGCGTGCCACAGAGTACGTCCACTTTGTATAGGTGATGTTTATGTACCTCTATCCTTCCCTGAACTTTCAACAGGACCCTAGCACACAGGGAAGAACTCAGGAAAATTAGGAGAGGAGAAGAAAAAACACAACGGTTTTATCCGAATTGTAATTAAATCAATAGCCCAGCATTAGTGAAACAAAAATTAACATCCCAAATTTTCTTACAAAAATATAATTAAATTAAAAAAAAACATAAATTAAGCCTCTTAACCCCTATAAAGTTAGAAATCGTAGCTGCTATTGTACATATAGTTAGATTTATAAATTAACATTTAAACACCACTCGCATTAAAATTTGAAGCATGTAAGATAATCTCTATTATCTATCTTTTACTTTTTTACGTATAAGTTTGTGACATAATATGGCGCTAAAAGAAGTTCTTATTTTTTATTTATTGACAGTAGAATATTTCTCAACATTATTTTGTTAATTTTATTTAAATATATTGAATAAAATTTGTAAAAACACTAAACATCCACGTGGGGTTTTCGGGTAATTTGATAAATAATCTCTCGCAAAAATATAAAGCTATTAATGATTCATTAAACATTTAAAAACACAGGTACAATGATGCAATAAACTTTTAAAAGTTTCATAGCTAATGGCACATAGAAACACAAGCAAATAAACTAGAAACACTTTGATATACAGAATGGGTCCCACACATATGCAATAAATGAAACCATATACTTGTTATCGCCTTTGCTGACGATATACAAAAAATGAACGTAATCGGTCCAGTAATTAGGTCAAAAAGTAGAGTTTTAATTTTAAGCAAATTTGAACACTCTATAGAATTGGGTCACTAAGTCAATGATTCAATGAACTTGAATGAATCCTTGAACATTAAAAAGCGACGTTGCCACGCAGTGCAAACTATTGGTATTGCGACATATCGACAGCGGTGTCTTTTGTCGGCGCGCCACCCGCGTGCAACGTTGTCACTCTTCCAAGGGGTCAAGGTACGTTGTCTAAACACAGTGTTCACTTTTACTGAATTTATTTTAATATTTATTTTGTTTGAAAATTTCACTTTTTTATTTTACGGGTTTTAATTTAATATTTAATTTTTCTACACTTCTACGGACTAGTATTACTTGTGGTTTCATTTATTGCATATATGTGGGACCCATTCTGTATGTCATTAAGAAAAGTAGTTTAAAATATTACCCACCACTAACGTAATTAAATAATTATTTCTTAATATATAGAAAATAATTTGTACTCGTAATTGTTTAAGTGAACTTTGAAAATAACTAAAATGTATAAAAATAAAATTATAATGCAGGCTGTTAGTGTAAACACCGTTATTCTTGAAACCAGTGGTTTGGTTTCACTTACAGAACGTAAATTCAATGAAAAATAACAACATTTTTTTAAAGTAAAATCTCAATTGTTCCTTAATTCCTCAATTTTTGCCTGTCCTAAGCCAGAATGAAAGTATGAAGGAAAAGTTACATCACAGGTTATGTGTACCTATTGTGTTTTTATTGGAATGTTGTGTAGGTAGCTAGGGCGGGCGGTAATCTTTACAGTGATTACGTCACTCGGACGCATAGGGTATCCATGAATTTACGGACGGTGTCAGACAGAAACTTTTTAAATTTTATGAAAGAAAATAGCGTTTTTTTAAAAAAAATTCATATAACTATTTTTTATATTAAAGCCAACCTATGGTTTTAGAGACAACGGTGTTTACACCTACACCTTGTATGTTCTACTTAACATTACAAAACATTAGCAAAAATAAATTATTTATAATGAAATTAAACATTGTAAAAATTTATATGTTGTAAGAGCATGTCATAGGTATTTATTTTATAATATGAATGTTATATCTAAAATATATTTTTATTGTTAATTGCACTTACTGAATCATTAAAATTTTTAGAATATAATAATATTAATAACAGTAGATATATTTTGGATTCTAGAGGAATGAATGAATGAATGATAAGAAATTAAAAATATTAAGTAAAACTGAGTAAGTCACGATATATGAATAAGTTCGCGTTTTAAAGATAAAAAATAGCTTAGATATTTTTAACTATGATTTGGTATACTTTTAAAGCTTAATTAAAAAAAAAAACAAATACCGCTCAGACTTTGGTTACAATGTTCGCCCAATGTTTCTTCAAAAACAAACTATATTTTAATTTCAAAACGCGAAAGTCGTTACGTTGTAGAGTCACAATTATCCGATGACTCCACGCCAAAACCGCCTCATCTCCTCGTAGCAACTCCCAGCCACAACAGACAAATAACCTGAAGCATCTGTCATTCTGTTTTGAACAATATCCTTGTACTCTCTGTAAGCTTTGGACACTTGTGGCAGATTTTCAGTTACATCTGGTAAGGTGATATTGATCTCTGGCAACGTCAGATTGATGCGTGGAAACACGTTTAATTCTGATAGTGATATGTTCGGGAGCGCTGGCCACGAGATTTTTGGGAATTCCGAAGCGTAAAACTCTGACAAATCTAATTGGAAATCGGTAAAGTTTGGCATAGCCAGATGGTCGAAGTTCTTGTATGTGTAGTTCACTGAAAGAATTGTTGTTTTTTTTATTTTGCGCGAAACAACTGAAAGGCGACAAACAAGCAAACAGTCTAACCAATGGTAAGTTGTGGCTTAAATAAAATAAAAATGCAAATGCAAACCCCTGAGGACTAAGTAGAATTCTTAGTACCAGTAAAGTGTCAACAGTTCTTAATAATGTCCTCCAGACTGAATTTCGGCCACGGCGACCTGCCTTAGCGGAGGCTAGCCATCGGCGCAGGACAGGATTATAGTGCCAAAGTGTATGCGCAGGCAGAGGTGCACTCTCTATTCCCTCACTCTCATAATCCTATGGGACGGTAAACGACCGGTGAGAGATCAGGCGCAGAACCAACGGCTTTACGCGCTTTCTGAGGCACGGGAGTGAGATACCGCCAGTTCTCAATACTCTCTTTATTTCAAACTATCATGCGAGAGTGTGGTCTTTCCACATTCGAGCCAATCCATTCGTGCTTTAGCCATGATACATACAGTTACAACGTGGCTCATTCACTAAAAATGCACTGACACAAACTATACAAAGTAATTGATGAATTATCTGTGGTAACAAATAACATGCAAACTACAACCAAATGTTAACCACACCTATACAACATGGTACACAGTGTGTACTGTGGGCAAACTTCTGGCTACTGTCTAGTGGGAGAGAAATCAATTTACTCTGCTGATGATGTTTGGGAAGCAGCATAATAGATAAAGAATCGGCTTGGCACTTACAAAAGTGGTGCTTATTATGGTTAACTCAAATGGCCATTTTATCTAAATATTTAGAAACATAATAGTGATATTTTTCCTAATGTTAACTTACACAAATAAGAGTGATAACATTTTTCTAAATGTCAAGATTAAAATGGATAATGGATAGGTACTTGATTCGTAAAATTTTAGTGCAATATGGGCCGGGATACAAAATTATTTATAGTTCATAAAAGATATCTTGATCTCTGCGACAGCTGTCAGTAAAATCACGCCTATGAAGTCCTGAATTTCTTAGTAGTACAGACAGTACCTACCTGTCAAAGTCATACTTTATGGGCATGAACTAATTAGGTCGGCGTACTGTCTGTACTACTAAGAAATTCATGACTTCATAGGCGTGATTTTTACTGACAGCTGTCGCAGAGATCAAGCTATCTTTTATGAACTATGGTTATGGTTTATGGTTCAGTAATTACCATTAAAATATTTATTCAAAATAGTTTTTAGAGAGCGACAAAACCTAGAATTGAAACCAATAGTCTTTATCAACATATCAAATTATTTTTCCTTTTGCTTGCTGTTGCCGTGTAATGGCGGTGAACGGATATTCATATTATTGTCCCATAGAATACTATAAAGCATACATAATAGAACGGGGTAGTGGGCGGAGCCCGTGTAGCCACTAAAATGTCACTAACACGTCAATTCATACGTATAAATGTCAACACGAGATGTGTTTCGAAGTAACAATCGTTTCCAAATTTCGCATGCAAATTATTTAGACAATACCAAATTGCACACTATTTACAAATAAATATGTATTAAAACTAAAACGATTTTTAATGATCATTTCGAACATTAATCAAAACTCTAAAATGTTTAAATTTACTCAGTCTGTCAATACAGCGAATCGGGTTTGTAGTAGTGATAATATGACGTAATTGCTTGTATGTGTGCTCCCGGCGACGCCAATTCTCGTACAAAATAAGGTTGACAGCCATTCTATTGTGTATTATAGTATTCTATATATCGTCCCGTGGGTATCGCAAGAGGCGACAAAGGAAAACTGAAACGGGAGATGGACAGCAATGTCTTTCCGATACCAACTAAAATAATAAAAAAAACTGCAGTTCAACCACCTGTCAGGCGTGGCAACTATAGCAACTACGGCCCCCTGTGAGTCATCTATGAGGTAGGCTTATGTTCAGCATTGGATTTCTAGACGGTAGTAGATAGATGGATGATCTCTTACTTTGAAATAATACTTACATCCATAACCCATCATAGGTAGCAGTAGCAGCAAGATCCAGGGCCACATCCGGCGGTTAGAATCCGCCTTAGATTGATAACTGCGTGCCATGTATTTCTCATTCTCACCCACATGGTTAGGCATTATCTGTAAAAGTTTTAATGCAAATTACAATAACATCTACTTATCTTAAAAAACATTATGCAATCAGAATATAAATATTGATTGCTATAAACATTTTATCAGTCGAGTTTAATCCTAGCTGACTCCAATGAAATTGTTAATTGCAATTTTAAGTGCTGATTTGCCACGAGCTTGGTGGTGAAAGAAATTATCGTAAGGAAAAAACTGCACACAGTGTGCAAATTTGATTAAAATCGGTTAAGTAGTTTAGGAGTCCATCGCGGACAAACAACGTGACACGTAGTTTTTTTAGTATATTAAGAAGATATATACATAGCCTGAACTTCCTAATATTTTATGTTCATTTAATATAAGAAAACTTACAGTTTCAGTGACGGTTGTGACTGTGGTCGTGACTAATGTTTTTACCACAGAGTAGATCCAGTAGATTGGTGCACACAGTGCGGTAGCTGCTCTTGACATAATATCACCTGTGAAGCAAAATTACATTATTCGGTTTTCACATTTTTAAAGTTTAAAATTTTAAACTGCTTTTGTATCTGTTTAAAGCAATAAATTAAGAGGTGCATGGTCACCACTACAGACTAAGATAAATTACCTCACCATTCAACACACTGCCACTTGATATATTTATTATATTCATTATAGAGGAAAAAGGAATTTGCTCAAGACCTATGACCGCAACCAAACCAACCTCATGTGCAAATGGCCTGTATAAGATGCCAAATATAGGTTTTAGATTATTTATAAAAAATACCTGTCTGAAGAGAGTGGTTTTATTGATGATGGTTGATGGTCCACACATAAAAACCAACAAGATTTAGACTAAATAACTAGCTTAGATGATATGTGATAGTGATGACTGCCGAAAGTCAAAGATGAAGAAGCTCTTAAAGTACATACATCCTATATTTAATTACCTTTAGCAGGCCTTCGGTCAGTGTATGGATACCGATGTGAAGGTCCAACAATTTTCCTGTAGGTATTACTGGTGGCAGTAGTGATGGTGGTGATGACGGTGACCAGCAACCGTGTCAGCCACCAACGATTATCCGCCGCATTATATGTCCCTTTGTGAAGATATGCAGTTTCGTCATCCGAACTATCTATCGTCTGGAACAAGTAACGGAAAATTTACTTTAAATTATTTTTTTTCTTTCAGATATTAGTAGGATAACAATGAATGAATAAAATTCATAGTAAATGGCTACTGCAGTCCATAGACCCCTGGAGCCAACCTGTTGCAGATGGTTCTCACCTTCGAGGAACAGGTCTAATATTGATGTGTGTGTACACCTCAGACTGTAATCACACCAGTGCTCTACACACTTCAGATAAAATCACAGGCACTGCTTTTAGCTGCAGAAATAGTTGAGAGGGTGGAGCCATCTCAGACAGACTCCTCGTAATGGAAGTCATAAGTCAATTGTAATTCCTATTAATAGTGCATAAGCATAAACAGTCACGCCTGTCATCCAGAGGGGTAGGCAGAGACTACGGACTTCCATTTGGCATGATCCTGATATACCTCTCTCGCCACCTTTACTTCCAAATATCTACGCATACACGCTCGTCGGTTAAGTGTACTTCTAATGTGACCCATTTTCAAAATATGGCCAATTTCGTCGATAAACTTTCACCTAGGACGTCCCTTCCTGACTCTGCTGTTCACATCTGCCATATAAATTTGCTTTGTCACCCTTTCCTCATTCTATCTTTCTTACATGACCAAACCACCGAAGCATTCCTTTCTAAATCGGGTCACAACATCATCTTGCGTACCACATATTAATAGTGGTCACCTTTTTATCATTGTAAACACGACTAGATCCGTGGCGTTATCATTTAACTATTGGCCGTTTGTTGATCATAAAACACCAACATTTCTCAACTATTCTTTTAAAAATACGCACTTACTATTTATAATATAAGTTAAATTTTAAGAAGTTATGTGGATATAGTAAGTCAGCTCAAATTCTAATTTCGCCCCCATTTCCCCGAGCGTCGTATGCTATGTACCGACATGTTTGTAATCACTAATACTGTAAGTAGATAAGTAGTTAGATACTTATTTCATTAGCTTTATCATATTTATGCCTGTTTCATAACGCCAACCCAGTCGCTTCTTATTTTTATTACGATTATTTCCAATTTTAATTTTACGTCGTCCTGTTGCGTAATGTGTATTCTGATCGTAAGCGACACTACCTCCCCCGAACCTCAAAAGCCGAAGCGAGACTGACCGGACGGCAGGAATCAAGCTTCAAGAGGCCGATAGTTTAGGTAATTTCTTTTTACAGTGAAAATAATGGTATTTAAAAAAAAGTTAATAACATAAGCACTGCTTTATATTTAGTTCAGTTGGTATGCAAAGTTTCATGATCTTATTTAAAGTATTTTATGAATAACAGCGGTTTATTGTTTATTTTGGAGGTAACTTAGGATTTTTTTTCTATCGATAAAATTTTACAGAATCGCGTTTTCGTCTAACATAGTCCTTAACATTAATCCTCAACTTTACCATATATTTATTTCAAAATTAATGCTGCAATATTTTCGGCATAACGGAGGATCTTGCTAAGCCATTTGAGGTTATATTTCCCCTTTAGTTTAAAATTAAAGTAATACCCAGACAGATAGAGATATGCAACATTGTTTTTTATTAATATTTATATTGATAAATAAATTACATTACACTATTTTAGGTTGTACGCCTTAATTTAATAGAAATTAAAACGCAATGATAAGATTTAAATTATCAATTAAAACAAAGAAGTTTTTCAATTTGACAGGGTTTTCAACTTCCCATTACGAAATAACTTTTAACTAGTGTGATATTTGGAAGACAAAATTAGATATCCCTTAGCTTAGAGTAAGATTTAACAGTTTTTAAAAAGAGTAAATATTATCTCAAAAAGAAATTAAATATTATGTAGGATTACCTTGAAACTATGTAAATCCAACTTCGACCGAGAAATCAATCGATGGATTCAACTCGGCTGGGCAACGTTCGGGAGATTATAACACACCTGCTCGTCAGGTATACCTCAAAACTAGATTGTACAATCAGTACGTGTTGCCAGTGACGACCTTTGAATCTGAGAGGTGGTCATTGCCGGCCGTATGAGGAAGCTCAAAGTCGCTCAGCGAGCTATGGAGAGGGCTATGCTCAGAGCTTCTCTGCGTGATAAACTAAGAAATGAGGTTATCCGCAGTAGAACCAGAGTGACCAACATAGCCCAACGGATTAATAAGTTGAAGTGACAATGGGCTGGCTATATAGCTCGAAGAACCGATAACCGATGGGGAAAAAACTTTCTCGAGTGGCAGCCTTGTACCAGTAGGCGAAGTAAATGGCATCCCCCCACTAGATGGAGTGACGATCTGGTAAGAGATGCAGGAAGTCGATGGATACAGCTGGCTCAAGACCGTGCTTTATGGCATTACTTGGGGGAGGCCTATGTTCAGCAGTGGACTTGTGAAGGACTGTAATGATGATAATGATGATCTCAAAATTAATTTAATTCGACACTCAGCGAAATATGAATATATATTAAAAAGTTTTCTTTACGTTTGAACCAGTAGTCTTTATTAAACAAAAGCATTGAAATATCAGTTGGGTACAGCAACGCAAAAAAATTTTAATTCTCATAAACATTCAAAATAATAATTATACCTTATTATTTTGAATACTAAGCAAGTCAATGTCTGAATCAGCATTCCAATGTTAATAAGAGTAGCTTGCCCGTCAGATGGTTTTGCATTATTATATCTTTTAGACACCAAAAGAAGCCATTTTTGTGTGTAAGAGTGGCAGTTACTCACCGTGTATCTCTTGCGCACCGTGGTGGTGGTCCAGGCGGCGGCGGCGGCGGGCAGGTCCGTGGTGTCGGCGTTGGGCCCCTGCACGCGGAACTGCGACAGCGAGCGACGCGACATGTTGGGCACGGCCACCTGCCCCGGCGCCAGCTCCACGCGGTCCCGCGACAGCCGCGAGTACGTGTAGTCTGTCTTTGGATACTTGCTGGAAATCAACATAAGCGTAGACATTAGTATAAGGTCATAAAGTTATTATGAAATTGAAGTTTGGCGGACGGTTACTTTGTAACAATTACTTTGAATGCTGCATGTGTAAGTAAAAAGGGCGCATCTTAATTTAATCTAAATAAGGTAACATACATACATACATAAACACTCACGCCTGTCACCCAGAGGGGTAGGCAGAGACTACGGACTTCCATTTGGCACGATCCTGACATACCTCTTTCGCCTCCTTTACATCCATATATCTACGCATACATGCTCGTCGGTTAAGGGTACTTCTAACGTGGCCCATTTTCAAAATATCGCCAATTTGGTCGATAAACTTTTTTCTAGGGCGTCCCTTTCCGACTCGGCCATTCACATCTGCCATATAAATTTGCTTTGTCACTCTTTCCTCATTCATTCTTTCTACGTGACCAAACCACCGAAGCATTCCTTTCTTAATCCTGGTCACAACATCATCTTGCATACCACATTTATCTCTTATCACGCAATTTCTCACCCTGTCATTCAGATTAAACCCTAGCATATTCCTTAAATACCGCATTTCTACAGCATTTATTCTACTTTCGTGCTTCTTCTGCCACACCCAGCTTTCACTACCATACATTAAAGTAGGGACTAACACAGCATTATGAATTACCATACGTGCCTGTTTTGACACATTCTGGTTCTTCATAATAGAGTGTAGGGCCCCATTCACTCTATTCCCTGCATTTACTCGTCGTTCTATTTCCCTATCATATCTACCATCCCTGCTAAATACACATCCCAAATACACAAACTCATCCACTTGCTCAATTAACTCTCCTTCTATTCTTATTTCACATACCGTTTTGCTTTCTTCTCTTTCAAAAACCATCACTTTCGTCTTACTTGCGTTCACTTTCATTCCCCTTTCTTTCAATTCCCAGTTCATTAATGTAACCATCATTTGCAACTCTGCCGCCGATGACGCAAGTATGACTTGATCATCGGCATACAAAAGGCATTTGACGGTTAACTCGCCCATTCTTAACCCACATTCCTCATCTTTCAAAGTTTGCAAACACCGGTCCATAAATAGGTTGAACAGCCAAGGGGAAGCTACACAGCCCTGTCTGACACCTTTTTGGATGCCAAACCAGTCCGAGTAGACCCCATTGATCCTGACACAAGCACTAGAGTCCCTATAAAGAGACCTTAATGCCTGTATCAAACCAGCGCTCAACCCATATGAGTTCAGTGTTTGCCATAACACATTCCTGTCCACTCTGTCATAAGCCTTTTCCAAGTCCATGAACGCACAAAAAACTTTCTGATTTTTGGCCAAAAACTTCTCCGCAATCATGCGCATGGAAAAGACTTGATCTGTACACCCCATTCCCTTTCTAAAACCCGCTTACACATCCCAAATTTTTCCATCAGTTTCTTTCATAACTCTTTCAATTAACACCTTAGCATACAGTTTACCCACAATACTAAGCAAGCTGATACCGCGGTAGTTTTTGCAGTCCTGCTGTGACCCTTTTCCTTTATATACTGGTACTATAACTGCTTTACACCAGTCATCCGGTACCCGTTTTAATTCCCAACATAAATTAAACAAGGTGTACAGCAGGCCTGCCACCACTTCCTCTCCAGCCCTTAGCATCTCGAGTGATACTCTATCATATCCAGCTGCCTTACCTGCTTTCATGCTTTTCATTGCTTTCATTATTTCATCTACACTTATCTCCATACCCCTTTCCACTTCTTTCGGAATTTCTAGTTCATTTAATTCATACGACTCTTCACTCATAAACACGCTTTCAAAGTATTCCTTCCATCTGTTTAAATTCGAAACTTCATCATTCAGAATACATCCATTCTCGTCTCTTATAGCATTTATTATAGGCTGTTTTGTATTTCCCCTGGCAGTTCTTACGAGTTTCCAGAACATTTTTATGTTAGCCTGGAAATTATCAGATATCCTTCTATCATTCTTATCCGTTCTTTCTTTCTTTTTCCTTTCAACAACTTCTTTTACTCTCTTATTTAGACGTCTAAATTCTGCCTTTTTTCTTTCAATCTCATCATTCATACCAGAAGAATTACCAGCTTTGGTTGCTAGTAAATCTAACCATGCTTTCTTCTTTGATTCAACTTCCACCCGTACCTCATCATCCCACCATAACGTATTACTTTTCCTTTCATTTGTTCTCTTACTTACACCACATACTTCGGTGGCGGTATCCACCAAACCTTTCTTAATATTATCCCACACAGTATTCAAGTCTAAATCATTCATACACAACTCATTCAAACATCTAATATTTTCTCTCAGTCTACATTTATACTTCTCTATCACATCTTCATCTTGTAACTTCTCTATTCTTATACGCTGTAACGCAGTGGTGGATACAGATGTCCGATGCCGCCAACGCTTGAAAAGACCATTAATTCGACATAAGACCAAGTAATGATCCGTCCCTACGTTGGACCCCCGGTAAACCCTTGTATCTACGACTGCGCTCCTCATTCTTTCATCCACAATTACGAAATCTATCATGCTTCTATCATCACCTCTTTCCCATGTATACATGTGAATCCTCTTATGACGAAAAAAAGTATTCGTCACAAAAAGATTCTTTTCCGCACATACGGTGAGGAGGTCTTCACCATTCTCATTTATACTTTCATCACCAAACGTTCCCAATATCCTTTCATAACCAGACCTCTTCACCCCAACCCTTCCATTAAAGTCTCCTAACATAATAATATTTTCATTTTCCTTACATTTTGTCAACACCATCCTTACCATGTCCCAAAACTGCTCTCGGATGTAAGTGGGCTTAGACATGTCTGGGGCGTATACCCCTAGTAGGAAAAGCTTCTTTAAGCCCACTTTCATTCGTATCCATAGCAGTCTCGGGCTTACACATTCATACTCTTTCACACATCGTCCCATTCTTTCTGAAAGGATGAAACCGACTCCCTGGCATGCCCGTTCGGTCTCGCCCACACCAGACCAATACGCGGTATACGTGCCATGTGCAGTGGCATCCTTTCCCTTTCGTTTCGTCTCATTCACACATAACACATCTATTCCTCTGTCATTCATCATTTCGCATACTTCATCCATCTTATCATTCATTCCTCCACATACATTCAGCATAGCCAGACGGGTTTCCGGAATCCACTTTTCGCCCCTCCGGGAGACAGAACGTGACGGGTGGCGAACCTCGTCGCCGGTTTTTCTCCCGGAGATTCTTCGCACCCCTGCCCCATTTAAGGGGCGCCGGGAACTCGGGGCCATTTCTTTTACTTCTTGAGTCATAGTGCGAACAAGGGTTGGTGGTAGATTTTACGCCGCTACCATACGGCGAGGAGCCGAGTCCATTTTATCGGCTTTGTCGCTCGTTTAGCACCACCCGGGGGACACGTGTAGGGTGGGCCTAAGGTTAGGTGGTCGAAGCCTACGGACGCGAGCGACTCATCCCCCCATCCCAATAAATAAGGTAAATAGTCGCATGTGTCGACTTTTATACGTGGTAGAGCCATGCAGCAGTTATATTAGTAGTATAGTTGTAGCACGTATGTGTCGGCTGGACCACACCAACCATTTCCCATCAGGTGGACTGTGTGATCGTCGTGTTCTATATGAAGAAACTAAATTATGTTATTATTTACATAATAATACGAGTATATGGCTTCTTTATGCTTCCCAGTATTTATTATTTAATTTAAAAAGTAATGTAAATGGAGTCTAAAATTAAGTGTTATTATAGCACACACCATACACACACCACACAGCATTATAAAATAATTTGGATTTGTCGAATGGTTGATAGCAAGCTCAAAATTACCTGTGAAAGCAAATTATGATCGTACTGCATATCAACAGTGTTAACTGCAAAAGTAGGCATTTAGCGCTGTCCCGGCCGCGCACGAATTATTACGCGCGGACTCCAAGGCAGTGAACTTGCATGACCCAACCAGCAACACAGTATAGAAATAAGCGGTAGAATGACTTTTTTTTTGACTTTACAAATGCATTTTTTATGATCAAACTTTTTTTATTATAGCTATAAATTAGAGTATTTATATTAGATTAAGAGCCGTGGTAGCTCAGATGGTTAGCACTCGCTGTAAATATAACAGAACCCGAGTAACCCGGGTTCGATTCCCGCCGGCACCAATGTAATTGTTAATTGCAATTTTAAGTGCTGATTTACCACGTGCTCGGCGGTGAAGGAAACATCGTGAGGAAAACCTGCATGTCTGAGGAATAAGACAAAAAAAATATTTCGAAGACATGTGAAGTTAGCCAACACGCATTGGGGCAGCGCGGCGGAAACTTCCTTGCCCTAAAACCCTCTCAGAAATGAGGGGAGGCCTGTGCCCAGCAGTGAGACGTATATAGGCTGTAACTTTACTTTTATAAATTAGAGTAACATAATAAAAAGAAAATTAACAACCAGTTCGCTTTTGATAGGTATGGAAACTGTATGAGTTGTAACTGTTTTTAAGTTTCGTGTGAATACACACAACGCTAGGGGAGAAAGTCAAACTTACAGTGAAATTCATTATAACTATTAAAACCACAGGATTTATATTTATAGCACGCAATATTTAGTCTGTGACAAAAATTATATGAACTCGTCAAGAACTGATTTATTGGTGCACGGAGAAAACTGACACGGGTCCGTCGTCCATAAGCGCCAGCGCGCGACTGGTCAGGCTTACCGAGCCGCCGCGCTCGCGCTTTTAGGAGGTTTCTAAATATAGTAATTAACACAATATTTTTATCAAGTCAAACTCTGCGAATTTGTCTGTGAAAATTAAGTGGCTTTATTTGAGTACAAAATTTAAGTGCAAAATGTTAGTAGTTTAGTCATAATATTGAAAAAACAATACAAAAAGAGGTCACTTCGGGATTTTTTTCTATCGAGTGAAGTTCTTTAGATTTTGTAACTGAATGCGATTTTGACTAGACTAGATCCTTAACTAATAGTATATATTTTTATCAGAATTTAAAACACTAATTTCTATGCCTCAGATGGTTTAAGAGAACTCAAAAGCGCGGTCTCTGCGAAATACCTAGCCTTAAGACGACACATCGAAAAGGCTATCGTCCGGTACTCGCGTACGGTGTTGGGAAGGGGATGGGGAGAGGAGGGGGTCATGGGAAGCCCCCTACCCTTCCCCCGTTGCGGAAAGGTATAGTTTAGGGGTAATAATTGTTTTTTGTAAAATTATGACCTCAATTTTCTATACAGGAATATTGACAAAAATTTACTTCTGCAACGGCCGTACGGTGTTAGGATGGGGGAGAGGGTCATGGCAAGCTCCCCTACCCTTCCTCCGTTGTGGAAATGTATAGTTTATGACTAATATTTTGTTTTTGTAAAATCATAACCTCACTTTTTTATACAGGAATATTGATGCAGTTACTTCTGCAACGGCTTCGGCACTGCGGGAAGTGCAGCCCCTTCGCCCTTGCGTCAAGCAAATCACAGGAATCCATGCTCGCCTCCGCAGTTTTGGCTTATTGGCCGACCAGCCTCAGCCGCTACGGCTCACTTAGGTGCCGGCGATTTGCTACAGCGGGCGGGGGCTGCTCTCCCCGTGCCCCGTGCCTACGGCTTTACAAACTAGGGGTAGGGCAGACAAGACTACGTGGAGTCGGGGTGTGCTTATTCGGTTTTAGAACCGATTCGACCAATCTTATCTATAAAGTCTGGTTGCCCTTAACTCTGCTATTATATTGGTAAATGAAATAATGTAATGTGAATTGTTATAATTTTTTTTTCTGAGAAACCTCTTGACTGCACTCCACTGCGACAGTTGTTAAAAAAAATGGACATATTTGCGTTTCGTTATTGCAATTTTTAGTGAAATTTATTTTTATCGTAATTATTTCAAAAGGCATTTCCGAAATCCAAAAACAGTGTAAATGGTTCTAGCTTAACTAAATTGAAAACAAAATTAAAAAATCAAGTACCGGACATCTACTTCATAATACGAGAACAAATTGACATATTTGCGTTTCGTTATTACACAATTTTTAGCGAAATTTGTTTTCATCGTAATAAATTCAAAACGCATTTCCGACATCTAAAAAGAGTGTGATAGGTTCAAACTTAACCCTAACAAACCTCCTAGACTAAAAACATTATCAAAATCAAGTACCGGAAGCCAACCCTTAAGGGCTATTGTAATATATAAATCAATGCATTGTAAACTATATTTCGCAAACAAATAAATTAATTTGAATTTGTTTCTTTGTCTATACATATTTCATTCATCAAGATTCGTCCCACATCTAAGCACAGACCTCTCAAAATATATTTAATATTATTAAATAGGTATATAAAAAATGTACATTAATCCAAAGTATATAAAGTATATAAAGTAACTTAAATTTAGATCAATATCTATCACAACACTAACCTGTGATACATTGAACTGTCTATTTGATGTCCCTTGAGTCATAACGATTTCACAAAACCACAAACCTTTATACACAATAACTTAAACATTGTAAATTGTAACAGACAGTTGCATCACTATAATCAAGTAACTAACACCTATAGTACATATTAAATTAATACGATATATCACAATAATACTTTTCAAGCCACCACTCGCACGCATTCTCAGCACTCAGCAGCGTTTTGTCCACTTGACATTTGCAGCGCCGCGATACGAATTTAGAACTGCTCCAATACGGTTTTAATTATCTTTTTACAGTGACAAATGACTCCGAATCCGACTCTGGCATTAATAGAGGAACACCTAAATATTCGTTCCAATACTAACAATTCTTTATAAAAATAAAATGTCCTGCACGTAACTTAGTCTAAAAATTTTTCTCACAAACATTTGTGATTAATATACACATTATAAATTACTAGTATAATATATATTACAAGTTTACAAGTATGCGGAATTTAACGTACTGCAAATGATCATTACAATTTGATACAAATTGTACAATTTTGAGATATTATTCGAATAAATTGTATAAACATTAAATATATATATATAAATAAGTGGTTGGTAAAATTAAAAAAATTACAATCGATTTCAATATGAATAATTTATTGTTGATTTTTTAAAAACCGCTCAACCCATTCGATAAAATTTAAATGGAACCATTTGGAATGTACACCCTTTGAAAAAAAAATGAATTTTCCAAATCGGTTCAGGCGTCTTCGAATTATCGGTGAACAGGCATTAAAAAAAACAACGAATACTGAACCTTCTCCTTTTTTGAAGTTGGTTGAAATTAGGAAATGAATTTTTAGTGGAGTAAGAAAAATAATTCAAAACGGAATAATGAAAAAAGCTATAAAGTAAGCAATCTATTTCTTTCAAGTTCATCTTCATCATAATCATCATCATTGTCAAATATTATCACAATATAGTACGGGCTGGGTTGGATTTTAGAGAATGCCACATTCGCCCTTAGTTCAGTTGTACAATAGATATTAGAAAACGTAAGGCAAAGAATTAGATAAATATGTTGCTAAATCACAAACAAGTTTATAAAATATCGAATGACCCATTTGGAGACAAAATAATGTATCCATTTATCCATTTACACTCTTCAGTGCTGAATATACACCTCCCCCATAGACCCACACCACTTGGGCTTGGGAGCACGGGCCTTCATCCATTCCAGAATGTCCGGATCTTCCTGCTGTGCATGTTGTAAGCTGTCCTTCTACTCGTTGCTGAGGTGGTCTATCCTGAGCATCCTCACGGATACCACTTCCTTACCCTCTTAATATACACCTCCCCCATAGACTGCCCTATAAGGGTGATTTCTTCGCCATAGTTGCCAAGCCTGGCTGGCGGATTGGCAAACACAGTTTTTTATAATTTTGAAATGCTACCAAGAAGTTGCGCCATCTCCAATTTCTCTCAGTCTTTCGATACCTACGGTACGATATAGGGTAGTGGATAATATCCATTGAACATAAATAGTATCATTATCAGCGCATAAAATCTATCGTACACGTACACAGACATACGCCCCTCCCATAGTAGGGACATTTGCCGTAATTTTCACGCTAAGCTGCAGATTAGCAATTGCTATAATAGCAGTGGACGTAATGGTATGTGGATTCCATTACGATACACACAACGGTATATTTGTTGATGTTATACACATGCGAAATATCTACACACATCGCTTTAATACGTGTGTAGATATGTAGTGAAGTGATGTATAATTGCGGTTAGCAACTGGGCAAATGACCGCTATCCTAGTTTATTTTCATAATGCGACGTATCACAATAAATCAATGCATGATGCAGCAGTATTACGTGTCTCCTCAATATGTAAGGACGTCGCATCGCTCACACGCAGAATACCAGCGTAAAATAGTAGCTTAATGCTGTTGTTTAGTGTAGTTTGTCTATATATAAACATTACTAGAGAATGATCTCTGATAGCCAATAATGGGCGTTGCCCTAGTTGTAAATTTCACATTACACTAACCACCCGGGTCCGATCACACTTTGGAATCAATAATAATTTCATTCTAGTAGGATTATTAGCGACACTTCTTTAATTAGAATAAGTTACATACCAATCGATAATAGTGGGACTTTTTGTAAACGGAACTATTTTTTTATATGGACATCTGGCGTATTCACTGGCTCTTTAGGTGCTCGATATGTATTTGTAAGTACTTTATTTCAATATAAGGTTTACCTTTGTATTGAACAAGACCGTGACGATGACATGAAATTAATTTTTATAAAAAAGAAACAGATTCACTTGTACCTCAATGTGTATACTTCCTCGATTGACTCCATTTCCTCAAATCTCAATAATTCCGTCATTTTTCTAATAAATATTGGGTCAACAACTTAAATAAAACACAATAATAATTTACAAATAACATAAAACATTCGAGATAAACGTTACACTAAACAAACACATAAAACATTTCAAAACATTTAAATAAAACGTCAGTAACAGTTCTGGCCAGCTGATAATTTGTGTGAATCACACTGCAGTAACGATATTTTTGTATACCCGCAATGATTAACGTAATTTTAACACGCCCTTGGAAGAATGTAAAATAATAAACTTATTTTAGATTGTAAATGATACGTTTTTTTTAATTCTTAGAAAAAGGGCTTCGTCGCTGATGAACAAAATTCTTAAATAGGATAAATATTAAACACATAAACTTATTAATTATTTAATCTCACACATAAAGTTTTTTAGCATCATCTGATAAAATACTAGTAGTACCTACTGCCAATCAATGACAAATGTTAATTACAATTTTTTCTTTCTCTGGAGTTCTGGGCACATTCTATCAAAATGTGATAAACATCATTGATAACATTGCAAGTTATAAGAATTTGGTGAGGTAGTTAGTCTTAATGCTATTACAGTGTCGCGTCTACACAATACTCGGTTATCTATCCAGGTTGAGCGCACTGGGTACAGCTGGATCGTATGGTACCATATACCTTTCCTTTCGTCAAAATATTCCTTCCAAATATAATTTTCAAGTGAAGGGGTAATATAAAAAAATTCGCTACAAGGAAATGAGTAAGGAACGGTCTGCTTGAATGTTCGCGTGCGTATTCGTGTGCAGGTTTAATTTTTTTGAAGACACATCTTACGTTGTGTTCATTACCGCCTAGTATATGGTAATATCAAACTATAGGTTTTCATGTAACGCACTAATGGATGCCATACATGAACCAGTTTACCGTCAAGTTTGTAGCGCGCTTAAAGCGGCGTCCAATTTGCAGTGCATCCTTATAGACCAGACCACTCACGATCAAGTATAGGCGTCAAGTAAGCATGATGCCGCACCAGTTCCACTGATACACACGTTCAAGTTCAAGTTTACATGACACTGCAAGCTTGATCAAGTCGTCAGAACCGAAATTCAATTTTTACTTCAAGTAGACTTGTCATGCACACTGATAGCTATACACCGTCAAGTTTACCGGAGACTGCTTCAAGCGCACTGCTAATTTGACGCTAAATTGGATCGTTTATGGCATTCAATACACACGTTCAAGTGTATATGACGCTGCAAGCTTGATCAAGTCGGCAGAACCGAAATTCAATTTTTGCTTCAAGTAGACTTGTCATGTACACTGATAGCCATACACCGTCAAGTTTACCGGAGACTGCTTCAAGCGCGCTGCAAACTTGACGGTAAACTAGATCATGTATGGCATCCATAAGAGTAGAATACATTTATACACAAAAAGATATATCGTTGCCTGTGTAGTCCGTTCGCCGGGAGGGATGATTATTTATTACATTATTCACAGTTATCAGCTTCATAGCAGTGCAGTGCAGTCATTACGTATCTAAATATAGACAGTAACTCATTCGTTCACCATCTTACCATTTTTAGCAGACTTTGTAATTGTAAATTGTAAAGAGTACAAGCCAACTTCAAACAACTACAACGATTATAATATAATTTCAACATAATGAAATCGAGACATTAATTATTCTTTATATATATATATATATATATATATATATATATATATATATATATATATATATATATATATATATATATATACTCTATATAATATATTATATACTCTTTTTGTCCAAGTGATAGAGCCAAACTGCAGCATATTATGGTTGCAGCATAAATATACATAGATATTTTTATAGAATAGGGTAACAAACGAGCACACAGTCCACCTGATGGTAAGAGGATGCTGTGGCCCATTGACATTTACAATTTACATTTATTTTCGATTAAGAATCAAAATGCAAATGCGTTGTCACCCGTAATGATTAAGATGGAATGCCTCGTTTCCAGTAAAAAGGGTCTCCGGTTCTCTACAGTACGCTCACCAAACGAAACACAGTAGCATAGAGCTGCTATTTTACGCTGGTATTCTTTAAGAGCGTGGTCCCACCCCAGTCGAGCAGACTCACTCGTGTTACAACTATAATACAGTTGCAGCGTGGCTCTGCCACGTGAAAAAAGAAACATTCAAAAAACATTGTGTTGCAGCCGTGGCTCGCACGAGCGCCGGCTGGTCAGAATAGCTGGTATAATAAATATGCCACGTAGTAGTATTTTCATTTATTATTAATAGTAGTTTATCAAACTACTGTTTAAATAATACTAGTTTTTACGGATTTTATCGCGTATATTTAACTATAAATACCCGACGTTTTGAGCGCTTTACAGCACCCATGGCCATGACCATGGGTGCTGTAAAGCGCTCAAAACGTCGGGTATTTATTATAGTTGGGCCGATTAGCCGCCGACTAATCGGTTAAGCTGATTAATCGGCCTATTTGTAGTCACCGATTAGTCGGCGATTAATCGGCTAAAACGGCCGATTGATCGGCTTTTTATTTTATTAATTTCAGCAAAAGTTTTTTTGCGTGCTAACTGTGGTTACATTGATATGAGTAAAGCTTTAAATTTAAGAAAAGTATAGTTTTTCTCCCATGTGAAAAACTCACGTCAGATTTATATGTAGATAAATCAAATAAATAATAAAATAAGTAGGTTCATACGTAACTTTTATTAAAAAATCAGTATCACACGTTTTAATATTAATTATTCTGGACATAGGAACTTTGGTAAAAAAAAAGAATCTGAGGAAGCTATTTAAAACTAAACAACTACTTTTTAACTTTTTCTAATCGTAATGCAGAGTAGTGACACAACAAAATAAAATATTAATAATATTATTCTTAATAAACCTAAAAAAAAAAAAACAAATTTTAAGTCTCTCTCTCTTTGTATAACAAAAAAATACTTAATTCTTGAATAAAGTTTTGTTTAACTACACACATACAGATTTTTAAAAGACAAATAGAACATACATGTTTCTGTACACAAAACTAAATTGTTATTGTTCCTGTACTAAAAATTAAATCAAATTGTTATTTTTCTGTACTTAAAATTACAATAAAATGTTTTTTCCTCTAATGTTATTAAATAAATAGAAATAGAAACTTTTTTATTCAATGTAGATTATAAAAATACTTATTGAAAGTCACTTTTTTTAATTTACCACTGGTTCGCAAAAGAAACCTCTGTCCTGGGAAGAACCAGCAAGAAACCCAGCGGGACTATTTTTTTTTAATAATAGCTTACAATCATGTTTACAATCAACAACACAAGACAAATTAGAAATAGCTTGGTAGCGATCACCCTTCCCAGGGGTTATTATCATCTATAAATTCCTTAATATTATAATAAGCCTTTTTATACAAACTTAGTTTAATAACATTTTTGAACTTTGTGTATGACAAATTTTGTATATTTTCTGGGATTTTGTTGTAAAAGCGTATACATCGCCCCAAGAATGAATTACTGACTCGGTGGAGTCGAGTAACTGGTACTACCAGCTTGTGTCTGCTCCTAGTATTTACAGAATGAATATCACTTATTTTCGCAAAACTACTTTTATTTTTGTGTACGTACATTACATTTTCATAAATGTATTGAGAGGCCAGAGTTAATATATTCATTTCCTTAAATTTTTGTCTCAGTGACTCTTTTGGTTTTAAATTATATATTGCTCTAATGGCCCTCTTCTGTAAAATAAATATAATTTCAGTGTCAGTCGCGTGTCCCCATAGCAAAATACCATACGACATAATGCTATGGAAATAACTAAAGTAAACTAATCTAGCTGTTTCAACACTGGTAAAAGTTCTAATCTTTTTTACAGCATATGCTGCAGAACTAAGTCTGCTAGCTAGTTTTGATATATATAAAGAAACTACACCTAATCATCTAATAATTTGTTTAAAAGAAATACTCGATTTGGAAAAGTATTGAAGGCTTTTTAGAAAATATTTAATTTATTTGTTATTTTTAATCAGTGGCAAATTGTGATGCAAAAAGGCCAAAATTTCAGCCTTTTCTGGTTGAAGTCGATTTCTTTTTGTTTTGTAGATACTAGATATTCCCTGCCTCAGAAAAAGTCTCTCACTATACACAGATCTGGCGCGGCAGCTAAGGAAAACTTTGTCTAAACGGGACATTTCTGGATATCTGGAAGAATTTTTGTTCCACCGTTTGAATTTATCATCGGATAGGGTCCGGCTGGACCGATTAATCGGCCATTTCTTAACCGATTAATCGGCTAATCGGCCAAAGTACTAATCGGCCCAACTCCAGTATTTATAGTTAAATATACGTGATAAAATCCGTAAAAACTAGTATTATTTAAATGTGTAGTGTTCGCGTAAATATAACAAATCATTATATAATTACTGTGTTGAAAAGAAATAAGAAAAAAAGTTACACACTTATCCTAGACTTCAAATCACTGTGACAAAGTGCACACATAAATAATTACAGGGTTTTCTTAGTCACTTTAAACATAATCAGTATGGGTCGGCTCGACTTGAGTAGGACCACGCTCTCACAAAATACCAGCGTAAAATAGCAGCTTAATGTTGCTGTGTTACGTATGGTGAGTGTAGAGAACCGTAGACCCTTTTTACTGGAAACGAGGCATTCCATCTTAGTCCATAGCGGTGACAACGCATTTGCATTTTGATTCTTAATTGAAGACAAATGTAGATGTTTATGGACTTATCATCAGATGGAATGTGTGCTCGTTCGAACCCTTATTCTAGAAAATAAAATAAAAAATACATTACATCTTAGCCATTTTTAAATTTGGTGTTAAAAATTTTGTATTTTCTAACTTGGTGTTGTTACATGCTTTAGTAGTGAAGTATATAAGAACAATAACCAAAACAAAGGCACTATTCAGGAAATCACAAAACGTTTATCGATGTTGCAACAGGTAACACCTACCATCAGGTGGCCTAACTTAGTTTGTCATTACACTTTATAAACAAATTTCTAATGATGTATTGTAATGTGAACAGCCAGAGATAATAATGCCATGTTTGCAAATAAATGTTTGATCCGCCGTCACCACAGAAATCGTAATAGTAGACAATAGAAGTAGCACAGACGCGCGACCTTGTCGCCGCTATGACGTCACGATGTGTTGACGAACATCATTCGCTATTGTGTGATTTAGTTGTGCGGAGAACGTCGTACGTACGTGAATTTATGTTATTATAATTTTATAATGGTGAACTGCAGCATAATCAGTTGTAAAAACTCATCGAGGACGTGTAATTCAACTAATAAAGGCATAACATTTCATCGGTAAGTCGATTATTCACTAATTATCATTGTTTTAACTTTACATCTAGATGAATACTTTACGGTGATACCTTTATAAATTTTAAGTAATTGCTTTTCGTATTGTACAATTACCATTGCTGCTTTTTTTCTACCATAATACGCGACGCACGCGACGTTGTTGACAAAGTCGCCAAGCAATTTACATTAGATATCATTGTGCATTGCGTATGTTTATAATACGGCTGCAGACATTGGTCGCACGATAGTGATTAGTGATGTAACCGATCATTAACTTGAATGAAAGTACGGGTTATATCGATGTTTGTATAAATAATATTTTTCAGGATTTTGAAAATAATATTCGAAATATATATAAAAGAAATATATATATATATATATATATATATATATATATATATATATATATATATATATATATATATCCTAATAACAAATATACAATAATTTCATTAAGAATGTAATTATTTGTTTAAGTTTGCGTATTAATGTCTATAAATGTTTAGCATGCTGATAAATGTAAGGAACACGTTGTCCTTTTAGGAAGTATAAATAATTATATTTACTAGAACATAATTATCATTTATTTCTAGATTCCCGAAAGATCCTGATATTAAAGAAAAATGGATAAATATTACGGGTAGACAGGACTGGTTCCCTACAGAAAATAGTCGAATCTGTTCAGTCCATTTTCAGGAAGAGGATTTTAACGTCACTGCTAAAAGACGCAATTTATTGCAATCAAGCATACCCACATTGAATATATGGAAGCTATGCTCTGAAAATGTAAGTTTTAATACTATCAGTAGTCAACACATAAAAACAACGTAAAAAATAAAAGAATTTGCTGTAACGCAACCATTATGCGGTCAACTTGTTGATCGAAGGTCAACACAGTGTTATTGCGAACTTTGTACTAACCTTCCCGAAAACCGTCATATGAAAAATAGATAAAAATATATTATATCTCGTTTTCTTACTAATACGTGTATCTAACTGTGACAAATAATTTTGAAAACTTATTCAAGTGAAGCTGTATTATACATAATTTATCTAGTAACCTAGTAATTTTTCCCAAATTTATTATATGGACAAATTAAGATTATCACTTTAAACTAACTTACGATTCGGTTGTTTTATACATTTTATTGAATGTTCGGGATGTGACTCTTCTATGTTTTGTATTCTAATATCAATTTTTTAGTCCACAGCAAACACACCATCAACATCCGCTCTGCCGGTAACGTCTACGCTACCATCTACTTCTTCAGGCAAACATGTATCCCCATTACCATCCTCAAATGTAAGCCTTCATTTATTTGATTGTCCGTATTTCGCTTCATAACAAAAATTTATTTATTTTAAATCTATCCTTCTAGCACTCAGAGAATCGGCCATCGATTGATCTTGAAACACCCAGAGAAAAGAAGTTACGTCGAATAATCGAGACAAATAAAGGTTTAATTACAAGACAGCGTTTAATGATTAAGAGATTGCAATGTAGATTTCGGCGATACGAGAAAAAAAATCTGGAACTAAAATACATGCTAGAGAATTTAGAGAACAAGCGCTTAATAACTGGAGAGCAGGCTTTGTCTTTAGAAAACATGAATTTGAGCACACAAGATTTGAATGGCAGACATAACCCAACATTACAATTAGGAAAAATACGCGTGCTAAATTTTCAGAGAATCTAAGAAGTTTTGCGATGACCTTGTATTTTTACTCTTCTAAAGCTTACGAATTTCATCATCATCATCATTACAGCCCTTCACAAGACCACTGCTGAACACAGGCCTCCCCCAAGGTATGCCACAAAGCACGGTCCTGAGCCACCTGCATCCATCGACTTCCTGCATGTCTTACCAGGTCGTCACTCCATCTATTGGGGGGTAGCCCTGCACTTCACCCACCGGTACGAGGCTGCCACTCGAGAACCTTTTTTCCCCAACGGTTGTCGGTTCTTCGAGCGATATGGCCGGCCCATTGCCACTTCAGCTTACTAATCCGTTGGGCTATGTCGGTCACTCTGGTTCTACTGCGGATATCCTCACTTCTAAGTTTATTACGCATAGAAACTCCGAGCATAGCCCTCTCCATAGCTCGCTGAGCGACTTTGAGCGTCCTCATACGGCCAACAGTGAAGGACCACGTCTTGGTTCCGTAGGTCATCACAGGCAACACGCACTGGTTGTACAGCTTAGTTTTCAGGTTTTGAGGTATACCTGAATTCTTTTTCTGAATTCAGGTTTTTACGAATTTGTAAGAACAAAATTCAACACATGTTTATCTCACGTAAGAACATTTTAAAAAAAGGTACCAATCAATTAATGCCGAACCAGGATTTACAACAGAAGCACTATATGTGATTAAAGCCAAAGTTAAAATCAGTAAACACCCCATTCTTTGCAATTTTAAGATCACCTTGAACTGAGTTTTGCATGGATGTTGTAATAACAATCCCACAGCGTGATAATTTATGTCGATTTATAAAAAAACTTAAAGCACATATTGAATTAAAAGATTTTGATAGTGTTTTAAGTTGTTCATCAGCCATTCAAAAAATTTATATAACCACCATGACGCCGCTTTGCAATTACAAACCGGAGGAAGATATGAACAATCAAAGCTATTTTTATAAAATGTTGTGGAATAATGATGTCAATATATATCGGAATTTCGACAGCAAGTCGTGACGTAGGTACATAACCGGGTCCGTTGCACATTACTTATTATAAAAATGTGATACATGTGTCTTCTCAGCTTTAACGGGATGCGATAATTATGATTAAAAGACAATGGTGGCCTAATAATTTCAATTGCAGATGTTATAACTAAATATGTTTAAAGCAGAAACTATTTTAAAAAAAACATTTTTGGACGGCAAGATGGTAAAAATACAAACATTCAAGTACCACTTTCATGCGAGAGTCATGAGCCATTTTGTTGCCACAAAAATATTTGCGGATATTCAGTATCATCAGTATGATCAATCTCCTCTTGACAACCACATAGTCCAATTGATTAAATGTGCTTTGGAGAAGTATATGGATATCCGTTTAAGTTATTTTGCAAGAAAATGCGATAAAAAAGTAAAAAAGAGGTAGATTTTAAATAAATTTCTTCATTTTACGGGTAAACAAACTCGTTTCGTAGAGTTGCTGACAGTATTAGTTGCAAGGTACTCATACAGATACTTGTTTAGTACCCAATATAATTAATTATATTTTCAAACATAGTGTAAAGGATAAGGGTTAATAGTTGACGACAATGTGAATATCATAAAGGAAAAAAATAAGGCTCACCACTCTGTTTATTAAAGTTATTTCTATTATTCTAACATAAATATTTCATAAGTTTACCTACGCTATAACCTCCATTAATTAATTAAAGTATTCTGACTATTAATAGATAGCTTGATTTTAAACAATAAGTACCATTAATTCTTAAGTGTCATTACTGTTGAAATAAAAATAAAATGGTATATATTTATGGTTTTCTTTGCTACTTGTAATCCTTTTTAATATTTAAAATGAATATCGACACCATCAAAAAAAATTGTCAATCCAGTAGTCAAGTAGGTACTGTTTACACATCGAAACTACTGTTTACTGTACCAACAAGTACTGTTTACCCTCCCACCGAAAGTGCTTGCAGTGGTGTAACATTATATATTATTGGAGTAAAATGCAGCGTAATTACTATAAATAATTAAGGTTCATAATAGATTGTGTCCTATACACTTCACTGGTGTTTAGCAAGCGTGTGCGAGTCTTATATCTATAAGGTCTGGCGACATCGGTTTTGTAAGTAATCGAGCGCTAACTCATTTCTATTGTATTACTAATACGTTCTGTCTCTGAGTCTCTGTTCTGTGGCCGTCACTATTACTATTAAATTTTCTGTTTAGAAAATTGGCCGATCGAATCGATTATGAAAATCGATTTGAGTGAAAATTTAGTTTTCTTTATGCAAATAAAAAGTAAAGATACGGTCTATTTACGGCTCTCTCATTTGTAAGAGGATTTTAGGGCAACAAAGGATCCGTCGAAATATTTTTATTATAGTTCTCAGGCATGTAGGTTACCTTACGATATTTTTCTTAACCACCGAGCAAATGATAAATCAGCACCTCAAATTAACAATTTCATTGGCGCCAATGGGGGGTCTAATCCGAGTTGCTCGCGCATTGTAAAATTTACGGCGAACGTTCAGCCTTGGAACGCTCATTCAATTAATTAAAATCAATGTTATGCAAATAAGCGTCGAAGGAAATTGGTTTGGAAAAGATATCATTTCCTTTCGAGATATGTATGTAAAACGAAAAAATTCACCAACTTACGAACGAACACATGCACACACAGACATATTATTATAAAACTATTTAAAAGAGTAGAATTGAACCATCTCTAAACAATATTTGCACAAAACTTGGGCACATTTTAACTTAATATATGACGCTAATGTAACATAACTTTACTTAACGAAAAGAATAATATTTTGGTCACGGAAAATTGTGATCATGATAAGAAAATCTATAAATGGTTATTTTCTTATAATTGTGGTGACGAAAGAGCAAGCAATCCGCTCAATAGCGAGCGCGGATATCCATAAGATACATGGACTTTTTTACATGGTAGAGTCCTAGAGTTCACTGCATTGAAGAATGAATACAAGAGTAACGCAGTTGTACCCTTTTTATCGCCAACGACTGACTACCTTCGTATTCTGATTCTTAATCGAAGTAGATATAGACGCATATGGGCAACAACATCCTCATCATCAGCTGGACGACTGTGATATTAAGAACTCTTGCAACTAAGTTCAGATTCAGATCTGTCACCTTATATCAAAATGAGAAAATCAATTGAATTAGTACATAAATACTAAGTTCATAGGAAGAGAAACGCAATAGTTATGCTTATGAGTAGCGTTGCCAAGCGTCCGGATAAAGCGTTTAGGCTTTTTGCCAAAATTAAACGGCGCGGCGTCCGGCCTGTCCGGCTTTTGTTAGGCTTTTTATATTTTACCATTTCTTTACATTTTTCATGTACTTACATACATAGTATTGCAATTATTGAAATTAATATTGTAATGAATATTGAATGATTTTATTGAATGATGATATAAGGAAGACTGATTCATTCAATTGTTGTTATTTCATTAGAATTGAAAATTTTATGGTAAATGATAAAAAGCATTGTTTTGCTTAAAAAAATGTCGTTTTACTAAGACTAAAAAATTAAGGGTCAGTCCTCTTTACCAAAATGGCCGGCTAAACTTGCTGGTTTGTCCGGCTTTTCGGTTTTAAGACCTGGCAACCCTACTTACGAGCATAGTAGGTACTAATAACGTAATACGAATGGAATGTGCAATTGTTTCATAACCACTGCTACAATCAATTTTCACATGACAGTATAAATTTATAATCCTTGTAATATCAATACTAACATTAAAATGTGAAAGTGTGTTTGTTGGCTTGTCAAAGGATCGACATGACTTTTTTATAATAGAGATACCTAGTTTATAGTTAGGGGAGAAACAAAGGTCACTTTTTATCCCGGAAAAATGCACGGTTCCAGTGGGATAGATGTGGAGCGAAATACTATGATTACCTTTTTATTCCGTTTTAGTTTTCAGAATAACAATATGACTGTGATTTTTCGTAATAATATCTTTTCCGAACTCCACGCGGGTGAATCCGCGGAAAAAACTAGTACCTAATATTATAATTGTGAAAGTTACGTTAGTTTCGATGTTTGTCATTGAATCTAGCTCAAAAGGCTGAATTTTTTTTAATAAAACTTAGCATACAGGTACCTCTTACTATGGTAAAAGACAGGATACGGATTTTTTTTTTGTTTCCTACATCGATACATAACACTACTTGTATAAGGCCATTTATATGGGTAAGGTCGTAAAAAAGTATAAATAACGCACTGGAAGATATAACACACGATAACACAATAACGTACTGGAATAATATAAAGGTCAGTGTTCACTTCGAAAAAGGTTTAAGTAAAATCCATTTTAAAATATTATCAATTACTTATTTTCATGAAATTAAGATTAAATAATAAAAAAACGAATCTTAGACTATGCATATCTTGCATGTTTGCGAAACTAATATATATATATATATATATATATATATATATATATATATATATATATATATATATATATATATATATATATATATATATATATATATAATTCAGTTGGATTATTTTGAAGTTAGTGAAAAAAAGTTTTTTCATTCGATGGATGAGTTAGGACTTAGGGCGTTATTTGACAGTAAGGAAGGTCTTGGCTGGCGACACCGCGAAAAAATGCACCTCCTTTCATCGAACTATATTACTAACGTAACGTTGTAGTAATATACCTCAATGCCTCCTTTCATCGAATAGTATAGGACTATGACACCACTAACGAAAGAGGAATTTTGATATAGGTAATCATGTCTATCTTGAATTTGCTAACCCGAAAACACGATTGTATAATTTTGATTCGATCATAATTATTTGCGAAAACACCTCTAAAAATCACTATAGTTGAAATTACAAAAAAATAAATTACTAACAGTAACTACAAATATATTCACAACATCAATATTCATAATTTATTTGCTCATTATTTTGATTACTTCTGGCAATTTCTAAGCGGTCTTAATCATCGTGTGCGCTACGCGATTTTAGACCTTATGACGGCGTTTTTTTTAAGTTTTCATAGAAATTTGTATGTATCACTCGGATCAGTACGGCGTTAGCCCGGAGCCACTTTTTCGATGAAATGGGCTCAGGATTAGTTGTAAGGTTGATAATAATGTTGACATAAGATATCTTTGTTAATGCATTACACTACAGCCGGGAGACACCTTTATCTATAATATTTATGTATTTAGAAATATATGTTTATCAGTTGTCTAGCACCCATAACACAAGCTCTGCTTAGCTTGGGACTAGATGGCGTTGTGTGATAGTTGTGGAATATTATTATTATTATTATTATTAGCAAACATCAATAAAGGATACCGATGCGTTGTCACCTCTGGATACTAAGATGGAATGACTCTTAGATTGTAATTACTAGTTGGGCCACAGAATAAATAATAATACTACGTAGTTAGGTACTCCTTTTTTGCATTGCAGTCCCTCTGAGGAATCAACGTCCTGTTATCTATATACCTAATGACAGCAGGGTAATGCAGTGGCTAAGCGTTTTAATCCCGCACGGCATAAATATTTGTATGGTCTGCTATTAATTGTTCCAGGTCTGGATGTGTCTATGAGTTTATGAATGTAAAACGAACCCATGTTCTAAGATTGCATTACACTAGGAGTTTCTCGTGGAAAATTCTGGAGAAATTTAATCCTTACATTTGTAAAAATCACACAAATGCATGCTAAACAAAGGTGCACCAATTGTTCTAGTCCGATTTAAGGAGTACAAATATTTAGTATAATTTAACTTTATTATAGGACGACTTACTTCCAGTACTCGCCGGCCATTTTGTACAGTCTGTAGGGCAGGTGCTCTGCGCTCTGGTCGCGCTCGAGCAGGACGCTGGCGTCTGCGAGCGCTTGCTCGGCGAACGAGCTGTCTGTCGAGCACACACTGTACGTGGGGCTGCCGAAGCGAGCCGACCTGGACAACATAATATAAAATTAAGCTTAATACAACCATCAATAGGTAATAAGGTCTACTTTTTGCATAGAAATTAAGAAACCGTCTAGGTGGGTACAATCGTCTTAACTTCTTTGAATAAAACTATTATTTACGGATTTTATCGCGTTTAATTACTTTAATTTATTTTTATTATTATCCCGACGTTTCGGGTGCTTTACAGCGCCCATGGTCACGGGGGGGGACTGAGATGTTTGACATCCCAATGTCATAGTTAGTCCGGCTACCTTCAGTTTTTTAATATTAATTTTTGGTCCGATTTACGCAAAACGAGCTCATAGTATCATGAAGTCTTGCAGTGGTATGCTTGGGTTTGGGTTTAATTTTGTTAATTATAGGATCCCAAGCAGATGGTAGCACCCAACCATCTTCTCTATTGAAATTTGGATGTTTTTTAATTTCAATAGCCTCGCGTATCATCCTTGGTAGGAATCGGTGTTCTTTTGCGAGAATTTGTGGTTTATCAAATCTAATGTAATGGTGGGGACGATCTTGAACATGTTCGCAGACTGCAGACTTCCCGGAGCGTCGGTGCTTCACATCAGCTATATGTTCCTTCACGCGGGTTTTTATAGATCTCTTTGTTTGACCTATGTAAGAGAGACCACATTCAAAATCTAGCTTGTACACACCTGCATCTTGTAGAGGAATATTACATTTGATGGATGGTAAAAATTGACTAATCTTCTTCAGCGGCTTGTAGTATGTCTTAACTTCTCTTAACTTCTCCTAGCAGCAATGCACCTATTGTAAAGGCACGAATATCACTACCAGGTATTCTATATTGCTGTCAGGTATTCTACAAACTTAATCCTTAGAGGTACAGTTTCCAACGTTTTTTATATCGGATGGAGTATTTTAGAGGCAATTACCAATAAAAATATATTAGTTGGCGAAAAATAAAAACAGTTTGTTTTGTAAAGGTATATTTTTTGCAACGGAGCCTGACGTCAGCCAGTTATTTTAGGTTTGTAGTAAGTAAAGTACTACAGGAATTATATTATTAGTCTCAAGTAGTGATTGCAATCCGGATTCTTCGAAATTCGAAAATAACTGAAAAATCCTGATTTTCCAGAGTTTTATAAATCCGATTTTTAAGATTCATTCCGGTTTTTTCGGATTTTAGTGAAAATTGAGTTTAATGGATAATATTTTACATTTATCCACAAATTTTCATGTCATTTTCACGTGTTTTGTGGTTAATTTTCATCATCACCACCACCATCATTTCAGTCCTTCACAAGTCCACTGCTGAACATAGCCCTCCCCCAAGCCCCAATAAATGCCACAAAGCACGGCCCTGAGCCACCTGCATTAATCGACTTCATCATGTCTTACCAGGTCGTCACTCCATCCAGTGTGGAAGTGTGAGAACCATTCTTCCCCATCGGTTGTCGGTTCTTCGAGCTATATGCCACTTCAACTTACTAATCCATTAGGCTATGTCGGTCACTCTGGTTTTACTCCAGATGTCCTCATTTCTAAGTTTATCACGCGGAGAAACCCCGAGCATAGGCCTTTCCACAGCTTCCATAACTTGAGTGTCCTTATACAGCCAGCAGTGCAAGACCACGTTTCAGATCCATAAGTAACCACTGGCAACACGCACTGGTTGTACAGTCTCGCTTTTAGGTTTTGAGGTATACCTGACGAGAAGATATGTCGTAATTTCCCGAACGCTGCCCAGCCGAGTTGAATCCGTCGATTGACCTCTCGGTCGAAGTTGGACTTACCTAGTCGGACTATTTGTCCCAGGTAAACGTACTCGTCAACAACTTCGAGCATAGTGCTCCCAATAATTGCCGGCATAGGTGTGACATTGACATTAAACAGGATCTTTGTTTTGTCCCCGTTCATCTTAAGACCTATCTGTTGGGAGACACTATTGAGTTCATTGAGCATAGTGCTTAGATCCTCCAGCGATTCTGCCATAAGGACTATATCGTCGGCAAATCGAAGGTGAGTGATGTACTTGCCATTGATGTTAATACCGTATCCTTTCCAGTCCAGAAGCTTGAAAACGTCTTCCAATACAGCGGTGAAGAGTTTCGGGCATATAACGTCACCCTGTCTTACACCTCTCTGCAGTTAGATAGGTTTCGAACTCTGGTTTTGTACTCGGATAGCCATCGTAGCCCTACTGTACAAACACTTCAGCACTTCGATAATAATAATATAATAATAATATTCCACAATTATCACACAACGCCATCTAGTCCCAAGCTAAGCAGAGCTTGTGTTATGGGTTACTAGACAACTGATAAACATACTTATATATTTCTAAATACATAAATATTATAGATAAATTACACCCAGACACAGAACAAATGATCGTGCTCATCACACAAACATTTGTCCTGGGTGGGAATCGAACCCACGACCTGCGGCATAGCAGTCATGGTCACTAACCACTAGACCAACAGGCCGGTTCGATATACCGACAGTCAACTTGGCACCGCTGAAGGGACTGTAGCACCGCCCAAATTTCGACGGAATCAAGGGCTTTCTCATAGTTCACATACGCCAGGCAAAGTGGCAGATTGTACTCTTCGGTCTTCTGTACAATCTGCCGTAGGATATGTATATGGTCTATGGTACTGAAGCCTTTTCGGAAACCAGCTTGCTCGGGAGGCTGGAAGTATTCGAGTCTGCGTGCGAAACGATTCGTAATGACTCTCGAAAACGGCACGTAGACGCGGCTCAGAAGGGAAATTGGTCTGTAGTTATTCAAGAGAGGTGACAACGCTCTACAACAAGACCACCGTACTTTTTCTCCACACATCCGTAGTGCCACCATGGAGGACGGAATTAAAGAGCTTCTGAAGGACTTCAAGTACCTCTTTTCCATCCGCTTTCAGATGCTCCGCTGTAATTCCAATCTCGCCTGGGACCTTGCCGTTTTCAAGGTGCTAGAGAGTCACTCTAATCTCGCTCAGACTGACGTTCAGGATAATATCGCAATAGTGTCGGATAAGACTTGCTCTTGAATCGTTACTCACACTTGCGTGTGGCTCCACCGATAACGTGTACAGTTGCCCATAGAACCTCTCAATTTCACTCAAAATCTCAGGTGTTCCGGAAACGTTGCTGCCACACTCAGTCTTCAAGCCTTGACAGTTGGCTCTTTCTCACAGACAGACCTCTAGCAAAGATTTTGGAGCTCTTGTTCCGCTCGATCGCTTCTTCAATACGAGCTGTATTGAAGTTGCGTAAGACCCGCCGCGTGCATTTGGAGATCTGTCTGTTCAGTTGCCTGTATGCTGTCAAATCTGCTGAAGACTGCAGCTTCATCTCCTGTCTAACATCCATGAGATTAATAGTGTGATCGGTGAATTTTTGTGATCTTCTACGGCGGGTCTTGCAGAAGTTAGCTCCGACTGCATAGACAGTTTCCACGAGCTTGTCATTCATATTGTCCACTGCATTGCAAACTTCTAAGCACTGAAAACGGTTTTGTAACTCCAGCTGAAATTTTTCGGGATTCTGGATTAGAGCACGGGGGGGACGGAGCGTTGACTTCATTAGACGAGACCTCTCCAACTTAACGTTTAGGTTCAGTGTGCCTCTAACCATTCGGTGATCGCTGCCAGTTTTCACCCTTGCGATCACTGAGACATCACTGAACAGTTGGCGTCTGGTCTTCATAATGAAGTCAATCTCGTTTTTTGTCGAACCATCGGGGCTCGACCAGGTCCACTTTCTGTGGGGCCGCTTCTGGAAGAAAGAGTTCATCATAAAAAGTCCCTCTTTCTCCATGAAGTCGGCCAGCTGCTGGCCGCTTGGGTTCCGTTGCCCTATCCCTAATTTCCCTACCTTCAGCTCACCGTTCTTTCTTGTGCCTAGTTTTGCGTTGAAGTCTCCCATCAACACTGTATAGTGAGTTTATGGAGAAATGCATGGCTCTAGAAATATCCTCATACATTCCCTTCACCTCCTCATCGGGATGTGCCGAGGTTGGTGCGTAAACCTGTATGACCTTTAGCGAATACCGTTTGATGGTTCTGAGTATAAGGTACGCAACCCTCGTCGACACACTCCCAATCTTTATAAATTTGTTAACGAGAGACTTGTGGACAATAAATCCAACACCTCCTTGGGACAGATGGTCATCCTCTCGGTGATAGAACGAGTTGCCGGACTCGAGAATCACCGCATCCTCCCTCTCTCTTCGGACTTCGGAAAATCCTATAATATTCCAACACAACTTGTCTATCTCTTCTTCCAGCTTCAGGATCTTCTCGTTAGTCCTCAGGGTGGGTGAGTTGTAATTTGTCAGGTTGAGTCATTTTAGGTGGCAACTGAACCTCCACTGGAGATTCTTAGCACCCCCTGCCCTGCCGTTACCATGGTCTGGTGCCGTTTATTTGCGTCGTAGCTCATGGGGGGTATATAGCCATATTTGCCACGTTTGGCGAGCGGGTTGGTAACTGCAGTTTTTGTTACTTTTATCAGGAAGATGCTGCTGCCCATCTTCTACCTGCTTCCCTCTGTGGCCCTTTACGACACCCACGGGAAGATATGGGGTAGTGGATATTCTTGAACGTAATTTCTTAACCTTAAATGTAGTGGCTACACGGTTTTTGTATATTTTGGTTGATTTTATTCCGTCGTGTCAGAATAAATGCAGATTTTAAATGATTTATGCTGTTTTACTTCAGTTTTATCAAATCACCCTAAAACTTCGAAAAATCCGGATAATCCGGATTTTGCAATCTCTAGTCTCAAGGTATTCGACTAATAATATGGATAGGATACAATATTATATAGTTGTGTTGGCAACACTACTCAGAGGTGATGATGCACTCATACCCACCACGATTGATTTCATGGTTGTCGTACGTGTCCATGGGCTGCAGTAGCTACATATCTTCAGGTTCACTATTGGCTCGTTTGCCGCTTTGGTAATCTGCTCACTAGTCACGCATCATACCTATTTGATAACAGCGTGGCAACAACACGGGTATAGATTTCGAAATCCCAGCTGATGTCAACATTTGTGCAAATCTTCAAAACAAAACTTGTTTGCTGTGGTGTCCGATTGCGGGATGATTGTCCCTGTGCCTCTGTCCATGTATCCTATACACTAACCTATCGTATACTGTAATCTAGCTGCGATCATATCGATTATCACATTAGTCACTACTAGTATTTCTACATAACATATCACATTAGTCACTATATCGATTATCACATTAGTCACTTATAGTATTTCTACATATCACACGTTTAGTTATCTAATTAATTGTAACGACATATTATATGTGACATGACAGCTATTTTTTTCTTATCAAGGGACGTTTCCTTTCGCACATAAACGTTTTTTTTAAATATCTATAGTCAACCAAATCTAAGAAATACCTTTTGACGTTTCACATTAATCATTCCGCAATAACTTTGCAAAAGCGTACTCACACGATTTAAAATACCCTTTTACGTAAATCCTAAGAATTATGAAGTTATCTATATTTCATTACATGTATAGTACTTTATCACTTATATAAATTTGAATTTTTCAAACATAGGAAAATATTAAAAGTTAACCGGTATTAACTTTTTTAATTGACGTCGTTTCAATGACATGTCGCTATGTACGAGGGTGGATTGAAAAGTACTCGGCCTAACCAAGAAAATAAACACATACTAAATCAGTTATATTTTTATTTTTCTACATAATCACCATCAAGTTCAATACACTTTTGCCAGCTCCCCTTCCAAGCATTTAGACCGTTGAAAAAAAAAATGATTCTTCCTTAGAGTCAAAATATGCGTCTACAGCTGCTTTGACCTCGTCGTTTGTCGAAAATCTTTGACCTCCCAAGTGCTTTTTTAGGTTAAGGAACAGAAAGAAGTCTGATGGTGCCAGATCAGGTGAATACGGCGGATGCGGTAACAGTTTAAAGCCACAGTTGTGAATTTCAGCCATTGACTGTACTGACCTAGTTACACGGGCGTTATCTTGATGAAACAGGACTTTTCTTCTGAGCATTCCTCGACGTTTTTCTTTTATTTCCTCTCGTAAACGACGTAGTAAGGTGCAGTAGTAATCAGAGTTTATAGTCTGACCCCTTTCAAGATAATCAATCATAATCACACCTTTAGAGTCCCAGAATACTGAAGCGACGACTTAGCCTTTTTAGGGGGTGGTGAACCAGGTCTTCTCCACTGTTTTGATTGTTTTGTTTCCGGTGTACAGTAATGAACCCATGTTTCGTCCATAGTAACAAAACGATTCAAAAAATCATCCGCATCGGCTTCAAATAACTCCAAACAGTCGCGTGAAATAGTCAATCGCGTCCTTTTTTGTTCAACTGAAAGCAGTCGCGGAACCCACCTCGCAGACACCTTGTGGAAACCCAACTCGTTGACAATGATGTTTTGAGTTCGTTCATAAGAGATGCCTATAATCTCGGCTATCTCTCTAATTTTTAATCTGCGGTCTCCCATTATTAAATCAAGTACTTTTTTAATATTTTCGTCAGTAGTTGACGTCGAAGGCCTTCCAGAGCGGGGTTCATCTTTCACACTCTCTCTACCACGCTTAAATTCTGCTATCCATTTTTTGACGGATGAATATGACAGAGCACAATCGCCTAATGTACTGACCATGTCATCATGGATGGCTTTTGATCATAGCCCCTTCTTATGGAGGTACTTAATGACGGCACGCTGCTCGATTTGCTCCATTCACGGAAATTATGTCCGATTACTTTGTTAATAAATTTATAAAATCACAACTAATTATCGCACACGTTTCGAACTTCACACAATGAACTAGTCTGAACTGAACTAAATAATGTGGGTAGATTTGATTTTTAGAATTGAATGGATCTGTGTTAGGCCGAGTACTTTTCAATCCACCCTCGTATATTACCGTAGTGTTTGGATGATTAAAATTCATTGTTATGCGAATAATCGGAAAAATATTCAAATAATCGGTAAAAATATTCTCATTAATCATTAATTTCTTTAATGTATTATTTGTTTAATTTAATTTTTATTTTCAAAATTCCTTAAATTACATGAATGATGAATAAAACAAGGTTATTTTTTTCACTTTGTCAAAGTAAATTTTTGTTAGAAAAAAAACTCATACAAGGCCGTGCTAAAATACCCACTACATAATTTCAATATCCCGCTATTTCGGTACCAGATACTCGACTCCACAGAATCAGTAATTCATTTTTGAGCATCGCCTCAAAAATGAATTACTGATTCTACTATTTACTCTATTCTACTATTATTTCGTTATATGCTTTTATAACGAAATGTCAGAAAATATACAAAATTTGACGTAAGTACACAAAGTTCAAAAAACTAAGTTTGTATAAAACATTGAGTTATAATGTACTACGTACGTACGTAGTACATTATAACTCAATGGTATAAAAAGGGTTATTTTAATATTGAGGAATTTATGGGTGATAACAACCCCTGGGAAGAGAGATCGCTACCAAGCTATTTCTAATTTGTTTTGTGTTGTTAATTGTAACACGCATCATTGTAAGCTCTTATTTTTTTAAACTAGTCCCGTTGAGTTTCTTGCTGGTTCTTCTCAGGACAGTTTTTTTGCGAACCAGTGGTAAATGAAAAAATTGACTTTCAACAAGTATTCATAATCTGTATTGAACAAAAAAGTTTCTGTTTCGAGAGCTTACTGTGCGTAATTTTGTGTTTGTCTTCTTATTTTATGACTCGGCTTTAAATTTTTGGACTGTTTCTTCTATAATAACTTTTTGGACGTGGTAGAGCCACGCTACATCTATATTATAGTTCACGAATGGGTCGGCTCAACCAGGGCAGGACCACGCTCTCACAGAATACCAACGTAAAATAGCAGCATAATGCTGATGTGTTTCATATGGTGAGTGTAAAGAACCGGAGACCGTTTATACTGGAATCGAGGCATTCCATCTTGGTCCTCAGGAGTGACAACGCATTTGCATTCCGATTCTTAATTGAGGATAAATGTGTATGTCTATGGGCCATAGCATTCACTTACCATTAGGTGGACTGTGTGCTCGTTTGTCGCCCAATGCTATAAAAGAAATTCGTTGACGCATGTGCCCATTTCACAAAGGATGACTGGGCAAAAGTGGTAGAAAAAACAAAAAATGATTATGGATGACTTTGAAAGAGACTGCATTATTGAAAATCAAATAATAATAATTAATATAAACAACGACATCCTTACTATTTGTACTGAAAGTGATTGAATAAATTTATTTTGAATCTAGTTTCAATCTTAAATTTTTATAACTGTGCCTCTAGAAATAAGCAGGAACAACAAATACGAAGAAACTGATAAATCTTGTGTTATAAATTGTCCGTTTTTAATTTTTTCTGGTATTATTCAAACTAAACTGTAACCAACTCTAAGTAATCGATATCGATTTTTTTAAGAATCGAATATTGTACGTTCCGATTTTTTGGTTGGCATGCTTGGTGCAATAAGTCTGACAGCTGTCAAAACGTATTTCTTAGATTTGGTAGACTATAGGTGTATATTTTCGTCACACTTTTTTATCTTTATGATAGCTAACTAGCTATCTTTGGGATAGCTTATCTAATAAAGCAGGAAACCAGTAACAACTCTTATAATATTATCTCATATACTCGTATACAAATACAAAAATATTTATTCGTAACACAAGTCTCATTTACAGAGTTAGATATGGATCTCAACCTTTTAAGTTTGAAAAACCTGTATTAGGATGAGTCCGCTTTTCCTTTAATTAATAAGTCACGATAGATATGACTTGTCTTACATAAAGATAAATCAACAGACATAAGTAACAATAATTATAATAGCTGTGCGTGCGTGCGTGCGTGCGTGCGTGCGTGTGTGTGTGTGTGTGTGTGAGAGAGAGAGAGAGAGAGAGAGAGAGAGAGAGAGTGCGTGTGTTAATTTATACATAAAACAAAATAATAAATGTAATATAATAAGATTCCTACGAACAAACGTAATGTTACGTGCTGTGTGTAAGTAACGATTCAGTACTGTCATAGTGAAGCTGTTTCAACCAAGAAGTAATCAATTTCTTACACTCAAAGTAATGTTTGGTGTAAAACTTGAGTTTCCCATTTAATTTATTATACAATAAGTTAGATTGGGAATTGAAATTTGTACGAGCACATCTAGGATAATAGTTTTGTGAATTTTAAGAATATATTTTGGTATGTAAAGTTGCCTTACAGTTAAAACATTGCAGTCCCGATATAGTTCAGAAGTCCCCGATGTAATTTTCCTGAATGTCTATAACTTGGTTGACAACCCGCTAGCCAAGCGTGTCAAAAGTAAAGTAAAGTAAAGTAAATAAGTAAAGTAAAGTTACAGCCTATATACGTCCCACTGCTGGGCACAGGCCTCCCCTCATTTCTGAGAGGGTTTTAGGGCAAGGAAGTGTCCGCCGCGCTGCCCTAATGCGTGTTGGCGAACTTCACATGTCTTCGAAATAATTTTTTTTCTTATTCCTCAGACATGCAGGTTTCCTCACGATGTTTTCCTTCACCGTGGTAAATCTGCACGTGGTAAGTGAGCCGTGGTAGCTCAGATGAAGCGTGTCAACTATGACAAAATTCCCCCATGAGGCAATATAGGAGGAGGAAAGTAATATACAAAATATGAGGCCTATGTTCAGCAGTGTACTTTTGAAGACTGTGATGGATGAATCTTGTACCTACTTTGCATGATTCCAATAGTCATGTTCCCTTTCTAAATTATAAGCTTATAACTCAATACCTTTCTAACTTATATAAACCTTTCTAATTTATAACTTCACCAAAATCTTCTAGAAAAATATAATGACGTCGCGTTATTGGCATTGAACGTATTAAAAGTAGAACCAGTTAAATGTTGACTGAAGACTAAGGCGTGCAAAGAACATTAGGTACGGTTTTGTTATTCTGGTGGGGAATCGTGGTGACTTCGTTTTGATGTTTGACGATTGGTTCGATTGTATTGTAAAAAGTACCAGTATTGACAACAACACGATGTCTTTCTATTTTAATATCATATTTAGGTTGCAAATTATTAAAATAACAATCAAACGAACACTCTAAGCCCTAACGTCACTTAAGCCCTAACTTCTCTGAGTGGGTTATAGCAATAAATAGTTTACCGCTTTGCTCTAATGTGTGTTGGCGGAGTTCACGCGTACTTGAAATAATTTATTCGTCACACATACTTACCGATTTCCTTACTATGTTTTCCTTCACCGCCGAACATATGGAAAATCAACACTAAAACTGCAATATTAAAAATTTCATTGCTGCCGAAAGGAATTGAACTCGGGGTTAACGACGAACACTTTATGTTAATCTTACTCCAATATAATATCTAATATAAGTATATTGTTGGTTAAGCAAAAATAAAATAAAATGTAAAGCACATTTCGCACACATGGGATATCCTCCAGCGTCAGTTGTATGCTGACTATCCTGAGAAGACAACTCCTCCCCGTAGTCTCTGTAGAAAGGCGCGTCAGAACAAGAGGTACGCCATACTACACAACCTTCACACATTCTCTAACCGACGCTAACGTGTTTTATAACAATACCTTTGTCGATGTAGAAATGTTTACCTTTATGCTATGGATTTATGCTACTGGCTTGATGTAAAACAGGATTTAGTGGGAACATTGGATAATGTGAAACTACTTATCTAAGAAATGTTTACACTATATACTTATATTGTAACTTTAATCTGACGTTGACCTCTTATTTATAAACATCGTGGGAAAGGGAAACAACTTTGTTTTGAACAAGGGGTAAAATTAAAAATTATGTACAACCGACTTATAATTCATTATAATAACTGTTTATATTTATTTTTAATATATGTTCGAAAAGTCTTTCTAGAATCGTTTGTATAACTTTAAAGAATAATTAGTCCTGTATGCTTGCTTAGGTCACCATCAGCGCAGACGAGAAATCTTTGATTATACGAGAAATCGAGCGTCTTCTCGAGCGATTCTTAAGAAGTCGTAGTAAAACAAACAATGGCGGACCGCCATCAGATATTATAAGCAAATCTAATGGCGGTCCGCCATTGATTAGGTTATAATAGTTCCATTGGATGCAAAAACAAAGAAATGAGCAAATATTAATAAAGGATGGTGCACGACTGAAGAAGGACCACGTTCCCACACAAACGAGCGTAGTTATATTTTTGTTCTGTATTTAGTGAGAGCCAGAAATAAATTAACGGGCATTAAGGCTTCTCTTGGTAGGTACCGACCGTGAGCACTTGCGTTTTGAAATTATATTTAACTATACCTAAATACAACGTGTATGTTTTATTATGTATGATCACCGATTTTTCGAAAATGGATGAATTTAAATTATTTTTATTTTATAAAATAGATAACATCGAGGGTGATGCCATATAAATTGACGGAAAATTCCCCTTAACCCTACCAAAGAGTGGAGCAATGGCGGGTGAAATTTTTTATTCAGATATTCTAGTTGTCATCTTGAAGTTATAATAAAATAAGTATTCCTTAGCCTATTCAAAAGGGTGAAAAAAAACTTTTAATAAAAATGTAAAAACCATTTTTAAAACATAAAAAGAATAAAATGTTTGATTTCCATATAATATATTATAAAAGCTTCTATAGCTTTGGACAGGTATATAATCAAAGCTTTGACTCTTCGATAGTGTACCTATCGTGTTACACTTATCGTGTCACACAGACTTCCGAAGCAATTATGTGAAGATTATTTTATACTGATTTCTTTTCGAAGCCAGTTTTTACTCTTTATTAATAGTTTATTTTTTTATAATTCAATACTATATATAATTATAAAATTTAATACGGTCTTAACATAATCAATGCTGAGCATATTATAATGTCTTAGTTACTTTATCAAGTGGCAAGTCGCTCTACATTTTCTTGAATATTAAATAAATATTGATAATCACAACATAACCTTTCTTTGAAACTCTTTTTGTAAGATCTAAATTTCACGATGAAGGTTTGACTTTGGTTAAATAAAATAACCTTACTAATATACAAATACTATTTTTGGGTAGATTGAGATTTTTATATACTGAGAACGTCCTAGAGAGGTCAACGAGACTGATTTGGTGCAAAGGTTAAAATAAACTTAACGTCAGATATTCGCCCTTCGAATTAAGTTTGTTTTACAAAACTTAATATTTCTATGTACATATTTTATCGACATATATTAAACAAATATCAATGAAATTTAATGCGTATTATCTTCGATCAACAATGTTGGTATTGTTGATCGAAGCGTATTATAGTTTCGAATGAGGCACGTAAACGTAGTATATATATATATATATATATATATATATATATATATATATATATATATATATATATATATATAGTCTATGGAGGTACGTACGAATCTTTTGAGTGCACCTACACAAGTTATATTTATCACTTTTGTACGTTTACAATTAAGTAAATAAAATTCATGGCTCATACACAAAATAAAACAGTTACAATCAAAAGTATCAAGTAGGGTAACCGATGGGTTGAAGTTGAACGCTTTAAATCTTTGTTGAACGCCAACTATCTTGCTGTTAACAAAGATTGAAAAATAAACTGCACAACACACTATTAAATTACCTTTTATACGTGGTAGAGCCATGCTGCAGTTATATTAGTACCCAGTATAGCTGTAGCACGAATGGGTCGGCTCAACCGGTAAAGGACCTCGAAAATTTGGTGGTTTTTCTATTTAACATATTTTTTTAAGTTTTATAGATTACAAACCAAAATTTTGGTATATGATTTTTGACTTCATGAACTTGGATTGCATAAAAGGAAAACACGATATCATGAAATTTTCTCGATAGAAAAAAATTGTAAAGTAGGCTCTAATTATTTACATTTTTCCACGACACCACAATATTCTTACGAATAAGTTCATGGAATCATTTTTAAGGCATAGTAAATAATCATATCTAAGTTTTCATAAACCAGTTTTTTATTCCATAACGAAGTTTTGCTAAAATAAATAAAACCGGCCAAGAGCGTGTCGGGCCACGCTCAGTGTAGGGTTCCGTAGTTTCCCGTCCGTCACAGTAAGTGTTCCCATTTATGAGTTTGTACAAAAACTGTTGTTTCCATCCAAGTTCAAAATAATTTTCCTAGAAAGTCCTTATAAAGTTCTACTTTCCAGATTTTTTCCATATTTTCTAAACTTATGGTTCAAAAGTTAGAGTGGGGGGGGGACACACATTGTTTTTTACTTTTGAAGCGATTATTTCCGAAATTATTGACATTATCAAAAAATGATTTCAGTAAACCCCTATTCATTTTTAAATACCTTTCCAACAATATATCACACGTTAGGGTTGAAATTAAAAAAAAATCACTTCCCACTTTACATATAGGGGGGCTACTCTAATAAAACATTTTTTTCCAATTTTTATTTTACCACTTTGTCGGCGTGATTGATACACATATTGGTACCAAATTCCAGCTTTCTAGTGCTAACGGTCACAGAGATTAAGCGAGGACGGACAGACGGACAGACAGACATGGCGAAACTATAAGGGTTCCTAGTTGACTACGGAACCCTAATAAAAATGTTGTTTGGCGCTTACGTAGTTATTTTCCGAGCGCTTGCTCGGTATGGCTATCTCATAATTTGCGTACTATGAAGTCATTGCATCACTTTCATTTTGACACTCTCTCAGTCGTTCGTTAGCTTCACCGACAAAGGAATAAGCCACGTCCCCAAAACTTCGATTCATTTTCAAGGTATCCTCTTTATGCTGCTGTGATTCGTACGGTGAGTGTAGAGAACTGAAGACCCTTTTTACTGGAAACGAGAAACATTCCATATTAGTCCTCACGGGTGACAACGCGTCTGCATTGTGATTCGTAATCGAGGATAGATGTAGATGTCTATGGTCCACAGCAACCACTTACAATCTGGTGGACTGTGTGCTCGTGTGTCACCCTATCCTATAAAAAAAACAACGTAATAGTTAAAACATACATAAATTAGACAGACAGACAGACATACAGACATAAATTAGACAAAGTACTGAAATTATTATTATTATTTGTAGGACATACGAATAATTACCCGTGCAGGTCAGAACGCGACTGACCTAACAAAAAGACTAGGGTTGCCACCCTTTTTTGAACAAATATAGTATTTTTCCCAACAAAGATGAAAAAAATATAGTACTTTTGAGAAATTTGAGAGAAAAAGTACACATTTATTTTAATCTTTACGTATTTTTCTGAGCAATTTAGATTCATGTTAAAATAAATTAACAATTAGTTCTTCTTTCAATGTTACATTCATAACGGATTTTTTCCCGTATAATTTACTTTACTGTTCCAGACTTCTTATCACAGTTAATTTAAAAAAGCGCGACAGTTGAATTAGAGATACAAATATAGTACTTTCGTACTTTATTATTTTTCTATAATACGCGTATTATAGTACAATTGATATATTATGTTACGAAACTATATACGGGTGGCAGCCCTAAAATATAACCTTGAAATATAACTCCAAGAAATAGTATGATGACGATACAATAAAATTAATTAAACGCAAAACATTAACCTAAAATGACGCATAAACCAAACTGGTACATTCGTCCCCTCCACTCAAACTACTCCGAAGCGATAAAATCTACGGAAAAAGTCTATAAAATTCACATGCTCGCTAGTATACTGAATTACTTGATACATACGTATACTATAATTTATTAATTGCTTAGCATAATTGCTTCAAATAGTGGAACCTGAAATGAATACCCACTAAAAAAAAGAAATACACGTTATTTTTTTGATAGAAAGAAATACACGTTTTTTTTGTTTTTTTTTTTCAAGTCTTGATGACTTAAAAATTTGAAATAGCTAACGGAAGGTCATTTTTGTAAAGCAGCTGGTAGACATATTTTTATGTTTGTGTCCAAGGTTTGTTGTTACATGTTTATAATTATATATGGAAATTACATTTGACTAAATAATTCATATGGTTGGTGGTCGCTATAAAAGAATATTTTTAAAGTTTATGAAAAAAAAAAAATAAGTGAGCATAAAATTTTGTGTCTATCCGATAAACTTGGATTAAAAAAATTAAACATTGATAAAATTTAGTCTTTGGCTATCTTACATCTAAATATAACTACATTAATATATGGGTATGGTATGGTACCCAGGCCAAATAATATATATTATCGCAAACGAACCCAGGGTATATTGTTAGTTATAATATAAATCTTAACAGTAAACACACATCACTTATACTATTATTTATTAATTTAAAGTGTTTTTTTTATAGGATAGGGTGACAAACGAGCACACAGTCCACCTGATGGTAAGTGGTTGCTGTGGCCCATAGACATCTACATCTATCCTCGATTACGAATCAATATGCAGATGCGTTGTCACCCGTGAGGACTAAGATGGAATGCCTCGTTTCCAGTAAAAAGGGTCTCCGGTTCTCTACACTCACCATACGAAATACAGCAGCATTAAGCTACTATTTCACGCTGGTATTCTGTGAGAGCGTGGTCCTTCCCCGGTCGAGCCGACCCATTCGTGCTACAACTATACTACTAATATAACTGCAGCATGGCTCTACCACGCATAATATGAATTGTATTTGAAAAATACAATTCATATTCAATGAATATGAATATGTAATTGAAAATATTATAAGTATTAAAAAGTACACATTTCCACACAAAAAATGTATAGGTAGGTTGCACGAGTCACTACGGTTTAGTTGCACCCTTTGTTTTTTTATTGGCACAGTAAATGTAATTCAAAAATAGGTTAGGGGTTGGCTACCCTTGCTCCATCCGAATACGTTCCAGCATGCTCTACACATGTCACATGACCTTATGCGCTTGAACGCAAATTGAAAGTAACGAACGCAATTTAAATTATTCGGGGTGTGGCGACAGATACAAAAACCGTTTGGCAGATACACAAGGGGACATGCTTTAATGAAATCAACGATGTTTACTAAATACTATTTCGATTCTACGTATTTCGGCGTGACATAGACACACGCACTTAGCAATAGCAATTTGGAGATTAACTGCGTTCTAATCAATTAAAAAAAAGTAAAATCTAATATGTAAAATTGCACTGACCTGTCATGCGTCACATTATTTAAAGAGTTGATTGGACTGAAGGTGAGGTCTTCAAGAATGTGGTAGCGTTTAGAACTGGTCGACACGCGCTCATACTGGCTGTTGATCTCGTTCTGTTGAATAAAATGATTTTTATTAATATAAAATGACAATCATAAAGCACGACACACACGGTCAGTTAAACAGATCAATTGAACTGGCGTACAACCAAAAACTATACGTGAAAATTGAGTGGGGAAATAGTTTTGGCTTATATCCGTATTGACAACAGAAATCTAAATAATAAGACACAATTATTTAGATTTCTGTGGTATTAACTGATCAGTTAAACTGATGATTTCAATTGATCAGTTTAACTGACCGTGTCTGTCGAGCTTAATAATTTCGACCGTCTAGCTAATTAATTTGATTACAATCAATCGAAATTCATTGCTGAACCCATAGGTTGCCAAACATGGCAAGTCAATTGGCACAATTCCACTGGGTTCCTTGTTGGTTCTTCCCAGGACAGAGGTTATTTCCAAACCATTGGGTAAAAGCATAAATTACTTCTAATTAGTATTATTATAATTTTTTATTTATATTGAATAAGATTTCTTTTCCATTCTCTTCTTACGCAGAAACTACACGACGAATTTTAGCTTTTATCTACCACAGGCAGTGTAATGCAAACCTTGAGTGTAGAAAGAGAGACAGCGATGTTTTTTCTGCACTTGACTTAGGATTGTTTTGATCGATAATATACGAGCGTGGCCTGGTGGTTAGGGTCCGAGTAATAAGTCGCGGGTTTTAAGTTCTGCTCTCATCGGAAGATAAAAATTGTGCAAAGTTACAAAATGTTTATTTTCGTGTCTAGTTATGGTCCCTCAATTTGCATAATTTTTTTTTTAAATATAGAATATGAGTAACAAACGAGCACATAGCCCACCAGATGGTAAGTGGATGTTGTGGCTCATGGACATCTACATTTATCCTTAATTAGGAATCAAAATGCAGATGCTTTGTCACCCCTGAGGACTAACACGGAATATTTCGTTTCCATACAGTATTAAACTGCTATTTTGTGGTGGTATTCTGCGAGCGTAGTCCGACCCCGGTCGAGCCGACCCATTCGTGCTACAACCATAATATAGCTGCAGCGTGGCTCTGCCACGTACAATGTCTTGAGAAGATTATTTTTAAGAACTACCTAAAACATATTTAGAAGATGCACAAAAAACCGATGCTCCGATCTATTCCGTTAAGTCAAATCTAAAAGTGATTCAGTGGAGTTTCGTTTAATGTTAGAAGGAATGTACAAAAAATAATGCAAAAAAAAAAACCATAACAAAAACTCATCGATGCTGAAGCGTCAACAACACAATTTATTAGGCAAGCAACCAGCCAGAAATTGCTCCCACTAATTGAATCGCGAACGCGAATTCCGCTGCGACGATCCATGAATCAGCATTTACAGTTCGCGGATCAAGGGGCTTTGACACGCCGGTCGCGAGAACAGACATCGTCAGAAGTTAATCTATCAAAGAATAGCTTGTTAAAAGTGATGGGTGAAATAAGCTTTTTATTTGTAATACATTCATTCATTACAGTCCTATAAAAGTCCACGGCTGAACAAAGGGCCTCCGCCACAGCCCAATAGGGATGATTTTGCGATAGTTGACTACCATGAAGGTCAAATGGCCAAATGGCAAAAAGGCCAAATGCAGAAAACTAATGGAAGAAGATTGGGAGCGGGACGTCCGATTTGATAATATTTGCGAACAAGAGTTTATATTAAATTTACAAGATTGTTCTAGCGATTCAGAAACTGATTCAGATATGGATTTGGGGTGTACTCCTTTAAGAGAATAAATGCATTTTATATTAAAAATATTCGTTTAATTTAGTAACGTTTGTAATTAAATTAAACCCAATTATTATATGTTACATTAGCATCGATAATAGTAAGAAGCATCGATAATTTCTATCGACAATTTTTTATATCCTGACAACCCTAGGAATGTCAGTTTGACTACCTACAATTAAATATACTAAACACAAAACAAAAACTATTTCAACAAGTATTTACGTAAACAACGTTAAAAAACTTTAACATTGAATTGCCTACAACGCACTAGCCCTGACTGCGTTATTTCGCCCTGGCGATGCAAGAGTGACAGAGGTCTGATAAAAGCTAAAATTAGGGGCTTTTTAGGTGATAGGTAGAAAGTTCAAAAATTAGGTGCTCTAATTTTTCACCGCAACGAACAGTTGAAGTTTACGTTGCTGGCAAAACGTATCGCTAGCAACGCAGTGACGATAATAGATATATGATAAACATTAATAGCAATGAATTAAGTGCTTAAAAAATATTGAGGTCGGATGTGATGACGGTAATATTCTGGGAATTATTGGGTCTAGAACCACTATTACCTTACTATAAGGTATGCACGGATTTTTTTGTTCTTTATCAGTTATATAATAGATAAAATAGGTCGAATTTGTACTAAAATCGAATCAAAACACCTCGATTTCATGTTGTCTGCGCTACCTCCAGAGCGATTTTGTCAAGCCGTAGGTGCGAAGGTCAGCCCCCGCCCTCTGTAGCAAAACGCTGGCATCCGTGCGAGCCGTAGCTTTCTTAGACAAATTTTAGAGCAAAAGTTTTAAACTTAGCAACCAATTAGTATCTAAAAAGTTCCTAATTTTGGCTTTATCTAAATGCAAATTCCTGCCTACTTTGCTGGCAAGACACAATTGGTTTTTCAGTTATTTGCAATGGAAAAACGTAAATGATTGAATGATTACAGAGGCACTATTATATTATTTCGCGCGTGTACTCCTAACCTAATACTTTATCTTCACGAGCAAAGACTGGAGGGACTTGACACCTGTTTGACGCGTATAGCCTTTATCCTATATTACCTAATATACATGTAGTAACAGTATACTATTAACAAGCACATTTTAACTGTTGTAGTTAGTAACTGTCCACATTATTATTCGTAGCAGTAAACAAATAAGGCCCGCGCGGACGAAGGACTAATGTTCGGGGGGATTGACAAAAGTTCGCGAACCGTAGCCTGCCGGAAATTGCTTGACTTAACAGACAAAATACGATGTACGATCATTTGTTAAGCGGAAGTAAAGTGAAGTGCTCACTATGGACGCGAATATTTTGATATTAGTTACGTTGTTGTTAAGTACCCGAAGGAAATACTCAACTAGGTTTTATAATGTCCCCTCAACTCCGACTGCGACCCGCTGTGTTCGTTGATGCGCCTAGCCTAGGCGGCCTATATGTATATTTTCGGGGATTCCCAGGTAATTTAGTGCGGTCCGGACTGTCAATATCCGCAGTTCTTTAGACGATTTTTTGTACGCGGTAATTTTAGTTCCTTGTGTAAAAATATTGTTGGACACAAAAGTACGTCGTACGTAAGGCTGCCCTTCGTATGCGCAAGCCCTTACGAAAATCGACGAACGACGCTCTCTGTAGGGCAAGGTTGCGACCTGAATAAAGATTTGGGAGTTTAACATGACGTAAGAAAATAAAATGCGCATTAGCAATATGCTTACATAGTATGTGTGTTCTAATATTTACGATATTATTTAAGACTAGTAGTACCTATATATATACAACGTGTCCCAAAATTCAACGATAAGCTGACACCGGAGGATAGACCTGCCCCGGACTAATCGGGGAAAAAAAGAAAAAAAATATATCCTTGAATTTTGGGACACGTTGTATATATATATATATATATATATATATATATATATATATATATATATATATATACTCATTATGTATATATTCATTATATATATATATATATATATATATATATATATATATATTCCCTGCGACCTCATCCGCGTAGAATTTATTGCGATTGGAATTATTAGTTTTTTTTTGCGCGGAACCCCAATTATTTTTCTAAAATGAAGTAGCCCAATTTACTCCTTATAACATCAGCTATCTGCCAGTTAAAGTCCAGCTATTTCGTAAATTAGCCGAAACAAACAAAAAGATAGACAAAAAGTTTTTATTTTTGTTGTAAGTACCGTGTATACTTTCTTTACTTTCATATGGATTTAGTGAAAAACTGTTATTTTGATATTACAAACAAACACTACGTTTAGTTTTGTCTGTCTTTAATAATATCGTAATTGGAATCCTTGCAACCTGAATGTTCGTTGATAAATCACCATAAACGTTACAGAATTTAGTAGTGACTAGTGACGTAACTGAGAACAACAAGGTCATACTGAGTCATGGTTTTAACCATTGAGTTATACAAGACTAGAGGAGCAAACCACATTACCGCGCGTCGAAAAAAGTGTAACCACTATCCAAACGCGACGACGTAGCTTTGAAACTAATAACAATTTTAAGTAAACATATATCTATCTCACTTACACAAGTTGCGAAAACAATATCGTCGTCGTAAGATTAGAAAAAGATAGACACACAAACATGCAATGGCGGGTTGGTGTGGCTTACTATATGAAATTTTACCTAAAATACGCAATAAAAATGAGTTTTTTTTTAAGCTGCAGTTAATTGTTTTTATATTAAAAAAGTATATTTTATTTTAAAATCTTTATTACGTCCCCTTAGAAAAAAAGGGATACAAAGCTTATCAGATAAATAGAAGTAAACATAATGATGAAATAAAACGTATTTTTATGGTTCTAATAAATCAAACAATAAAAATAGGTATCTAATAAAATATAATTAATATAAAATGTATACGAAATTATAAATAATATAAAATTATTCATATAAAATAGGTAATAAAATATATTTAAAAGATAATTCAAGAATAAACTAAAATAAGAATAATTAATTATATTGTATGAAAGTTAAAACGTAGTTTTTATTATAATTTCCAAAATATTTAAAATCGGAGGTAACAAATTAACTTACTCCATTAATTATATAGTCTCCCATTAATGTAGGATAATCACAAATGCGGAAAAGTGGCAACATTGAACCTAAATGGCAATATTCGATATTTTATTTAATTTTTTAGTGTTTTAAACGTTAATATGAATATATAAATTAAAACTTACGTATGGAAAGTGATTCCGCTTGATTTATTATGTTTTTGTGACCTTGAAACGCATTCTTTCACTACGCATTTACCCATTTTTTGTTGTGAATCGTTCGGCTTAACTCGGACGGCGTCACCTTGAACACTGAACCGACGTTCGCTGAGTATAAGGCTGTGGCCTTATGTGAAGTGACAACGCTTTGGCGCGGAAATTACTTATCTAGTGTAACATATAAATCAATGGTTTTAACGTTATTATCAACATAAGACAGCCTTCGTTTGAAGCAGTCATTTTGTCATGTATCGAGGTAAAAACCGGTTTAAATATACGAGTATCATAAATTTTAAATTAGAATTTCACATATTATTACTTAATAATATCTTTAATAACAAGTATCCAGCCATATTCAATTCAAGTTGTATGCCAAAGTACAATCCTACAAACGAATCGAAATATAAATGATCGCAAAATCGTAAATACCGTACCATTTTTCAAGTTCATAGATTAAGATTATGCTTCAGATAAGCCTTTTAAAAATACTTAAATCATATGATAAACATATTAATATCTCTGCCTTTCCATTCTATAGCAATGTGAGTTCTGCAAGCTTTACGACGAAACTGATTGGCTTTTGTTAAGCTAAGTTAGTGCGGTGTACTTACCATCAGGTGGTATAGTCAAGCACTGACTGGCCTTACAATAGTTAAAAGGTAGTGAAAATAATGATACTATGACAATTATTATTGTAAAACCGCTTCTACGAGTACATATTAAAGTTTGAACTAACCTTATTCGATATAAATTCCATTTTCAAATATTAAACCCAACACATTTCAAAACGGCTTGCTTCTTCCATCAGACGTTCAATATGCTGTACAATATATTACGTTACCAAGCAACTAAAAATCAAGAATACGTACCTCGATCCAGTATTCTAAATCGGGATTATAAATAGGTCAAGATTCCACTCGGTCAAATATTACTTAGATTATTCACTATAAAAATTCAATTACTGTATCAAAAGTACGACCGAAAGCTACAGATGTCCTGAAATAATAATGCCCATAACTGTAGCGCGGACGTTTTAAAAATAAAACGACGCGGGAGAAGTTCGATGCCAGTTATATTTGGACTTAATATGTATTATGTTTTCCTGTAAAGTACTGCTATTATTTTCCTGTTATAAACACTAATAACTTTGATTTTCCAATGGTAAGTAGTGTTCTTGTGGTATTATTCTTGTTCAAATTTAAAACTCATGGCTTTTACTGAAATATCGTAATCTTTATCAGACCGTTAAAGTCCACCATTGGACATAAGTTTGTCTTTAGAATACCGCCATCTATCGGTAGCCATGATTTTTTCTGACATTTCCCAGTCGTTTCTTACATCGGTGGGATGAAATGAAATATCTAATAAGCCGCAATATATTAGTTTATAATATTATAGATTTAGCTTTAATTGCTGCGTGACAAAATACCGGTTTAAAAGTTTAACAGCTTTATATATTGGGCGCGAAAATAGTTTTATCTTTTTTTATGTAGATACCTACCTACCTACGTAGCCGGATTACTTACTGATAACGCTGTTTGCAAGGCTAATGAAGGCGACGGTAGAATTTCGGACAGTGTTTAGAATAATTTTTCCTAGTGATCATTTACTTCAGGTTATAATCTCTATGTATAAAATCAAATGCCGCCGTTAGTGTGGCTAAACCTCGAAAGATTTCGTGACCATGGAGTAGGCCTGTGTAACCACCGGAAGAGAAGGCCCCTCCCATTCCGAGGCACAAAGGAGGCCTTTCTTCGTCAGGGACCTCCCTGGGGCTCCACCCAAAGGGGCTAAAAAAAGGAAAATGAACACTGAAACACACAAATAAAATTATTAATTTTATTTGTGTGTTTGAGTGGATGATCCCCTGGATGATCTAAACGGCTAACAATTGGACCCGGTAGGTGGCGCTGTTGTCGAGATGCAGAAATCACCCGTGCGAAGCCGGGCCGGATCGCTGGGTATTCATAAAAATAAGTAGGGTTAGTTAGCGGAGGTTAATCCCTTAAGGGGATAGTGTAAGTCAGCTCAAATTCTAACTTATTCACACTTATTTCATTAGGTTTATCATATTTATGCCTGTTTCTTAACGCCAAGCCAGTCACTTCTTATTTTTATTACGGTTATTTCCCATTTTAATTTTACGTCGTCCTGTTGCGTAATGAATATTCTGATCGTAAGCGACACAACCTCCCCGTTTAAAGGCCGGAGCGAAGTGACCGTGCGGCGAGAATCACGCTTCAAGAGGCCAATAGTTTAGGTAATTTCCTTTTACAGTGAAAATAATGGTATTTTAAAAAAAGTAAATAACATAAGCACTGCTTTATAGTTAGCTAAGTTAGTATGCAAAGTTTCATGATCTTATTTAAAGTATTTAATGATTAACAGCGGTTTATTGTTTATTTTGGAGGTAACTTTGGATTTTTTTCTATCGAGAAAATTTTACGAAATCGTGTTTTCGTCTAACATAATCCTTAACATTAATCCTCAACTTTACCATATATTTATTTTAAAATTAATGCTGCAATATTTTCGGCATAACGAAGGATCTTGCTAAGCCATTTGAGCTTATATTTCCCCTTAACGTGGTTTTTAAGAAATAATAAATATATGAAAATGAAAAGTCATCTCCGGTTTATAAAATTAAAAATTAATAACACAGTTGAGAACAGTAGTCAATCAACTTTATAAAATCATTGAAAATTATAGTAAAAATCATTGATTGAACGCGAGCAACTCGGGTTCGAACCCGCTGGCACCAATGTAATTTTTACTACTAATTTATTATGTATTCGGTGGTAAAGGAAAATCTCGTGAAAAATCTAGGACGTCCGAAAAATAAAAATATTTTGAAAATTTCGTCAAAAAAGTTATATGGAAAAGGAGTGCAGAAAGCTATAATTTATATTTTAATTAAAACATGTGTTACGTATACATTAATTTAAATATAACGTACATTGTTTACGTTCATACTACATACATAATACATAAACACTCACGCCTGTCACCCAGAGGGGTAGGCAGAGACTACGGACTTCCATTTGGCACGATCCTGACACACCTCTTTCGCCTCCTTTACATCCATATATCTACGCATACATGCTCGTCGGTTAAAAGTACTTCTAACGTGGCCCATTTTCAAAATATCGCCAATTTGGTCGATAAACTTTTTTCTAGGGCGTCCCTTCCCGACTCGGCCGTTCACATCTGCCATATAAATTTGCTTTGTCACTCTTTCCTCATTTATTCTTTCCAAATGACCAAACCACCGAAGCATTCCTTTTTTAATCCTGGTCACAACATCATCTTGCATACCACATTTATCTCTTATCACGTTCATACTGGCAATGTAAAACAGATATTAGTTTGTGGTCAAACAGTACAGTTATTTATTATTATATTTCTTTATTATATCAAACACTGTGGAAAGACAGGAGTCTTTTTTACACTTATTACATGTTAGTCTTGACCATAATCCCACCTGGTGGGAAGTGGTAATGCAGCCCTAGATGCCAAAATGCAATGTCTTAGCGTAACAAAAGCCTATCTCCTACTCTTGCATTGAAGACGCCCAGATTGTATTCGGACGGAAAGATAGACGCCGGTAAATTATTCCACTCATTTGCTGTACTAAACACGAAGCAAACCGTGCTACAGCGGGCTCTACCACGTGGAAACATTATTGTATTCATCAATTCGTAATTTGAAACTTGAATTCGATGTAAATTAAAAAAAAAAAACTTACAAATTATTACAGGCAACCAGTTTTCGAATTGAAAACGGCTATTGAACATTTTAATTAGATTTTAACTCAATATAATTCAAGAAATAAATTTTTAGTAATATCAAGCGTATTACATCTAGTATTTTCTTTAGAAGTAATTGTAAAGAAAATACTAGGTGTAATACGAAAATACTATTCTTTTACATGCTTGTAAAGAGAATGATTGCTGATCCGTGTATTAATTGAATGGCTTATTAGTAAAAAAGGTTTTCGGTTCTCGGCATTGCTTTAAATACAATGTACAAAAAATTTTATCACTTTTTTTTATAGAATAGGGTGACAAACGAGCACACAGTCCACCGGATGGTAAGTGGTTGCTGTGGCCCACAGACATCTACATCTATCCTCCATTACAAATCAAAATGCAGATGCGTTGTCACCCATGAGGACTGCGATGGAATGCCTCATTTCCAGCAAAAAGGGTCTCCGGTTCTCTAAAATTTATTGGTAAACCTTGCTTGCTATGTGAAAAGGGTTTGGAACGACGTTGGTAGAGAACAGAAAAATGCAACTTCATAAAAACTCTATATATATATATATATATATATATATATATATATATATATATATATATATATATAATAAACTAGCTTGCTAGGCAGACGTTGTTCTGCCCTTTTCGATGACCCTTTGTCATGTCCTATTAAAAATCTTCAAATTCGCAAAAAAAAAATTGTGGGTCACACATGGGCATAAAAACTGTCCTATCTCTCAAGTTGGACCAAACTGCACACGGTGTGCAAATTTGACTAAAATCAGTTAAGTAGTTTAGGAGTCCATCGCGGACAAACAACGTGACACGCAATTTATATAATATATTAAGATATAAATTAATTACACTAATAGATTTTTCGAGACTTGCAATACATTAAAGTGCATACATCTATAGGTAAGTAATACGTAAGTAATGTTGATAAAAAGCCAGTTTAATCATTTTAACATAGGATCATGCGAACCGAGCCTTAGAAAAAATTTAAGTTAAATTTATGTTCGGAATATATTATGTGACTACTAGTACTTAGTACTATTTATTCTGTGCTACTAAGCTAAATACTCATCGCTCGATTGTTTAAATATTAGAATTGAAGGTAACTGTAAATCAATTAAGGTAACACGGCAAATGGAGATTATTGATATAAATAAAAACAGACGGTTACTAACATGCGGGTTAATAAACTCGATTAATGTTGAGTATGCTCGTTAAGTTCAAATCTAATTCCATTATGTGAATTACGTTTTCAGTTATAGTTTATAATATATCTAGCTGTTTTAACCTTGAGGCCATACGGTTACCCTGCTTGAGATTGGTGTCTATTTATACAAAAATAACAGAGTTTTTTTTAGGTAATAAAAATCTAATTTAGAGGTTAAAGTGAAGTCTATTCAATGGTCATGGTCAGTTCAATCTCCGATTTAATTCAATTATTTGTAGCTCGGTCATGGTTTGAAATTTGATCTTATTGTACATATGTATTACAATTACGCAGTATTCTTTTTTACACGGGGACGGGTATGCGTCCCCGCGTAAAAAAGACCTCGCGGGGGCAAGGACAGGTTAGGTCGGACGCACCGAGTAAAACCGTAAAACCCCATAGTGTTGTTCCAATTTCGCCGCACATACAACTAGTTTGATGTAGATTGTATCCTAATCTAACTCTAATCTTATGGTTTTCATATCGGGTTAAAGCTAAAGTATTAAAATAACTAGTAGATATACATATATCGTCCCTTACCTTCTAAAATGCCATTTCAAATATCTTTAAGAGAGAAGAAAAAATTTTGCGTCATTTGAAAAATATAACGTTAATGTACCTTACCTACCTATAATAAGTAATAATTTAATAAAGTAATGTAAAACTGCGTCAAAAAACTTTTAGGCGTAGAGACGATAAGTGGCAAAAATTTAGTAATATTTAGAAAAGTGTTAATATTTCAAGAAATCGTTAAGACCTATGTACAATAATATGTAAGATATTTTAATGCGTGCTAGGTAGTGGTCGATATACAAGTCTTAGAATACAATGTCTAATGGAGTTAAAATTCACCGTGAACATTCCGCATTGTTATGAAGACTGAGAAACTGGTTGTATAAATAATCGGTCTTTGCTATCTTAATGGAATGTGGAGCACACGCACGATGGAAATAATTAAACAAAAACATTAATGCTGAATAAACATTTATGTCGGCCATGGTGATTTTCTTCGCATACTATAAGAGCTCAAAAATGTTGCAAGTGTACTCGCAAATTATATACTTTTTTTAATTGAATCGTTACACACACACTCACACACACGCACACGCACGCGCACACACACACACACGCACACACGCTCACGCGCACGCATACGCACACGTAGGCAAGACAAATAATTATCCGTGCAGGATTCGAACCCGCGGCCCTCTGCGACTCGACTCAATGCGCTATGGAGCCGTTCACAATTTACAAGACCTCACATGCGTTCGTCCGTATCCCCCCCCCCATATCTGATCATTTTCACACTCCATATCGTATAAATATATTTGGCGCAAAACCCGTTATTGACAGATGGCAAATATGGTTTTGTATGTTTTTGTGGCGTTTGGTTATTCACTTCGCATTTATTTAATTTTACATACAAAGTCATTTTTTTTTTAATTTGTAACGATTTAGCAATTGTCATTTATTGTTTTAATAGTCAAATATTAGAATTTATAACTTAGGTTTGACTTCGGTACACGATAGCGATGAGGTAATTTTTTTTATAACGTGTCGCTACCATACTGAACTGCAGTCTACAATGACTGTCACCAGCGATTTATAATCGCACTGCCGTGCCGATCGTAATGAATGAGATCAGAGTTAGTGAAGAAACTCAGACAAACCGCAAGGCGGGGCGTTCTGAGTGTATGACATTTACAGTGTCCTAAGTTCTGAGTAGTGTCCTTCGCTCTACAATGAGTCCTTAGGCGTAAGCTCGGATACAATGCCAAAGACGGAAGAACCACAATCCTCCGAATCAACAAACCAGCAGTTTATGTAAAACATCGATCACTAACAAAAACTAGATACACAATCAGTGACGAAAAACGACCTCACCGAATGAGTACCCATTCGAACATTTGGGTGCGCTTTTAATCTAGTTACATTCGAACGCTCCGACGGTAAACATGCCTCAGTGCTCGTTTAAAAAGTGTAAAAATCACACATCCAGGACGCTAAAAAAGGATGGAATTTCCTAATTTGGGTACGTATTAATATTATCATTATTTAATTCTTATCACTGTATTGTAAATACTTATATTTTGTCAAGAAATCTCCGCAAAACATTTTTTAAATTAAGTCTTAATAAAATAAGTCATAATTGTTCGAGGTATGTGCGTTGACTCTGTTCCATTTGTTGGAGACGTTATTATTTTTTTATTATTAAAGTATGATTGTTTTTTTTCGTTTCATGAGACTTCTATAGTTTCTCTAAATATTATAGAATATTTTATAGACTTAATTTTGAAAATGTGCATGTAGTAAAATTAAAGATGTGAGATTTTATTTTTAATTTTTCAGCTTTCCTCGAGACCCAGTTAATTGTGCGGAATGGATATCAGTCATAGCATGTCAAAGGTCCGAAAAATTCTTCAAGCCGACCCAATGAAGCGTTGTATGTTTGAAGCATGTTTTAGAAAGTGATGAATATGTGACTACGACTTACAACTTTCTGTACATACTTTTTATATTTAGTAACTATTGAATTAAGATTTAAGTTCTTTGTCAAGCAATATTTTTAAATTATTGACATAAGATGAAGAATAAATAAATAATTATGGCTGTTTCAAGTACTTTCGTTACTAAATGAATGTGGTGTCCTATCCAAAAACGTATTTACATTCACGTAAATTATAATGATTACATATGATACACCATAGAAAAGAATAGAATATGCTTTATGTACACCAGTTTTTAAAACAAGTTTGAAACATTTTAAAATTAAAATAACACTAACAAAAATATTGGGCAGTTCGACTCCAATGATTCCTTGCCCAAGCTACGAGCCTCGGTCATAAAAATTTATTGCTTTTCGTACGTATCTTTGTGAATACAACTGTAGGCAATGTATTTAAGGTTGAATTTACATAAATGTATATTTATTTCAAATAGAATTACGTCACAACAATTGGCGACAGTTTTTAGAGAACTTTTGTATGGGATTGTGTATCTCGTTCTTTATCAGTGATCGATGATGTAAAACCATAAATTGCACAATGTTCCTTCCGGCTCATTGTAGTCAGGCAGTCCAAATCATCAGAGAACACAGCCGTCATAATAAATATTAAACGTTGACTACTACGATAGTCTAGTGGTCGTAAACGCGACTGTTGATGATGAAGTTTCGGGATCTAACCCGGGTTAGGCCAAAATATCATTTAATGGATTTTTCCGTTAAGAAATTCTCAGTGGCAGCCCGGAGTCAGGGAACTGGCTGAGTTTCATCCCGTGCCGCTTTTCGGCCACGTCGTATTGCGCTCCCACAGGATAGTCTGCGTTGAAACTGGCTGCCGTGACCGAAATTTGGTCTGCAGGAAATTTTAATTCTTGCCTACTATGCTGTAGATATAAGAAGCGACTTAGTATAAGAACTTAAAATAAGAATATCAACTTAGAATAACAATATAAGCAATAAACTTTGCAATCTTTACAGGGACATTAAACTTAACTGTTTAAGTCCATACCTCCTACTTTACAACTACTTCTACATGAATGGCACCTACTAACTCCTACATGAATGGCTGTTTTTTTAATATCATATTGGAGAGACAAACGAGCTTATACACCACGTGATGGTAAGCGGCTCATGGGCACCTGCAATCAACCTCGGACAAAGTTTACAGACGTCTTATCCCTGAGGATTAAGGTGAAATGCCGCACAGCCTGTGATTGATGGTTAATGTTAAATTATGGTTTCAGTAGACAAAAATTTGTGTCCACTGGATTATTCTCTTACTCTTCAAGCTGTGACACAGCAGTCGACACAGTATTGTGTGGCAGCCGTAATAAGTAAAAGGGTGAGAATCTAGACAGACTCCTAGGTAGAATAGAAGTCCTATCTAAAAACCTAGATGAAACCAACATTTGTTCAAAAACACAAATTCTTGGTTTTGCGGTGAGATCGTCTTGGCTATTCCTGCATTTCCCATATTACGTAGAGTTTACTTCCGATCCTATCACATAATCTTTACTTCGGATGGGGGCAAGGATGAGTAAAGCCAGTGTTTGAATAGCGTACACTAGCTAGCACTGCAACTACACAGTAAATATTTTGCGGAGGTTATAACTTTTGAAAGCATTCACTAAATATTTTCATCAGATTGAATCTGGTATGACACGTCATCAATATTTTATTACACTTTCTCAAAATTAGAAGAAGCCTGTGCCTATGACCAGCGGCGTGGTTTATATCATATTATGATGTAACAACATTTACCATAGTTTGTTTGGTTTAAAGTGTTCATAAAATCTTATAAATATTACGAAAACTTGCAATCTATTACTATAATTTAGGCTTTTAATGGCATAATTTAACATGATAGTGTTGCCTACATTACCTATACCTATAATTGGCTTGCATACTCTGCCTGAACTTGTTATTCAATTCAATATCTCAAAACATTCGTGTGTGGCAATAAGATTAGAAAAAACCAAAAAGTTTTTTCAGAGGCATAAAACACATTAGAGACTATTTACCTGGACAATTTCCTTCCTTCCTTTCAGTCGATCCAGACTCTCTTCTGATGAGTAGTCTGATGTCTTGACCAGCTTCTCCGTGGCCCGTGAGGACTGTCGAGTGCGATGTGCGGAAGAGATTTCATTCTCTGGGTCCTCTTCTATGACTTCTACGTCGTCTCTTTTCATCGATTGCTGGAGTTGCCTGTAAAATAATAACAGGTTAGATGGTGTAATTATTTTGTGAGACAATAAGGTTATAAATTGACTTGAGTAAGGCAAGAGTAAGTATTCGTTATAGCCTTAATTGAAAGTATTTTTTTATAGAATAATGGAGACAAACGAGCACACAGTTTACCTGATGATGGTAAGTGGTTAATGTAGCCCAAAAACATCTACATTTATCCTCGATTACGAATATAAATGCAGATGGGTTGTAACCCGTGGGGACTAAGATGGAATGTCTCCTTTCCAGTAAAAAGAGTCTCCGGTTCTTTACACTTACCCATACGAAACACACGCTGGTATTCTGTGAGAGCTTGGTCCTTTCCCGGTCGAGCCGACCCATTCGTGCTACAACTATACTGCATCATGGCTCTACCACGTAAAAATATATAAGTCCGCATACATACAGCAATATCTAAGAACTTTTGTCATAACAGTTTGTGCCAGATTTTAGATGCATGATTTAAAACCATTACCGTTACGGTCTATTATAAGTCTACTACTGAACATAGGCCTCCCTAATAGATTGTCTAATGATGGTACCATAAATGGGACCATAGTTGCCACGCTTAGCGGGTAGCAAAGGGCGGGTAGCTTGCGTATTTGTTATTGATAAATATAGAATGTTATTTTTGGCATTAATAGTATACTTATAAACAATTTTAATAATATAGAGAATATTAGTTATTTAAATTATAATTACAATAGGACGATAAACGAGCACGTTGTTCATAGGTACATGTACAATTCGGAAATAGTCTTTTACCTTTCACAAAGATTACCCTTACCCTTTTCAAGAGCGAACCCTTTAAGCAACCTCACGTATCTCTGGGAGTATAAAAGTAAAAAAAAGTAAAGTTACAGCTTATATACGTCCCACTGCTGGGCACAGGACTCCCCTCATTTCTAAGAGGGTTTTAGGGCAAGGAAGTCCGCCGCGCTGCCCCAATGCGTGTTGGCGAACTTCACATGTCCTCGAAATGTTTTTTTTCTCTTATTCTTCAGACATGCAGGTTTCCTCACTTAAATCAGCACTTAAAATTGCAATTAACAATTTCATTGCTGCCGGCGGGGATCGAAAGCGGGTTACTCGCGTTCTGTTACATTTACGGCGAGCGTTAACCATCTGAGCTACCAAAGCTCACTGAGCTACCACGGCTCTATCTGGGAGTATGCGTACTAATAATTTGAAAACAGTGATTCAAAAAAGATACGGTGGGATGGGACTTAATTAATTAAATGGATTGTTGTACCCTCATCAAATTTATTATTTTTAATAATATCCCATTAAAAAATTTCTAAGTCAAGAATGGCAAGCACGTGAACGTTTCCATACAGTTACGAAACGTAAATAACCTTGGTATAAAATCGTAGTATTTTAAACGTAATGTGTTTTAAAAACGCCCACATGGCGAGTACGAGCTGCACGAGAATTTAACATTGAGAGTTACGAGTATCTTCAATGGCTCTATGACTCAAAAGTAAACTCAGACGAGTAATTCTCGATACGCGAACTGAATATTAATAGAATTATCGTTATAAATTTTTAAATAATATTTATATGTAAAATTACCCCCGGATATTTTTTATTTAATTTACCACTAATAAAAAATATGCCAGGAGGCGTCTCAACAATTTTAAAATAATATTACCCGGCAATGGGAGCAATATTACAATTTTTACTCACATATGCGCCTGATAACGTTATCTACAAAGTCAAACGTTTTTGTTACATTTCTCTGTATAAAATGCAAAAATATGTTTTATGTTTAGCTTACTTTAAAATTACTGACTGTACGTTTTTTTAACAAACACTCGTGGAAGCTGTTAAATCTCTAGGCGCTGTTATGTTTTTTGATCACGTGATCAAAGTACTGACAACACCTTACCTCGAAAGCGCTAATGCTCGCAGTACAAAATGGCGGCGATTGACATAAATTAAATTTCCCTAGGGTACTGTGGCAATATACTGGCAGTCCATAACGAAACGAATTTTTCACCAGTGAGATCACTCGCAGTGTATATCGGAACACGAGCATAATATGGCTGCAGCCTGGCTCTACCGCGTAAAGTCATAAACCACGTAGTCGCAAGACAAATTACAATCTTTCCCGGTGCTTAGTAAATGTCATAGAATAAATTTTGCCCCCATATAGAAGTGACCTTTACCGTAGGTATTTGATACTGTGTCAGGCGCATAATTTATGCCGTGCTATACTTTCTTTACTTTCCATTACAGATTGTAGAGCTTTCTAGAGAGATTGTGAGCTAAATACATGCCAAATGTCATTGTATCCTTTGTATCAATTGCAGTTAATGTGCAATTTAATTCGCAAGCCATCGTGATACGATTAAGTTATGACTTGTTTTAACATTCTCGCTTTGTTTAGTTTCACTGAATTCACGCTGCATTTCTTTTACTTTTATAGAAGTATGTACTACTAACCAAACCGATCGTTTTGCGGTTTAATGGTGCTGTATAGTATTGTAAGTATATACTCTGGTAATATTTTTTTAAAACGTTACCCCTACACTAGGATTTTCTCCTGTATCGTGGGGGCAGTTTACAAACATAAATTGCACAAGGGCAAACATCCAGACCCGGAACAACTATTTGTAGGGAATACAAATACTTGTTCCGATTCGAACCCGCGACCCCCGGCGCAGCCACTCATTGCTAAGCCACTGCGCCACGGAGCCGTCAATACTATAATAACTCTGGTAATATATTTTGTGTATCATTAAATAAATGACAAGGTGGTCTGTATGCTCGTTTATCAGCTTGACATCCCGTTTATAAGTGCATGCTATGGCCTATAGACACAAACATCTATCCTCAATCAAAATACTGATGTGTTATCAATCCTGAGGTCTAAGTTGGAATGCCTGGTTGCCAATAAAAAGGGTCCTCGCAGGTATACGAATTATAAATAACTAATGGAATAGCCGTGGTAGCTCAGATGGTTAGCGCTCGCTGTAAATTTCACAGAACGCGAGCAAGCCGGTTTCGGTCCCCGCTGGCACCAATGAAATTGTTTATTGCAATTTTAAGTGCTGATTTACCACATGCTCGGCGATGAAGGAAAACATCGTAAGGAAACCTGCATGTCTGAGAAATAAAATAAAATATTTCGAAGACATGTATGTTCCCCAACACGCATTGGAGCAGCGCGGCGGAAAGTTCCTTGCCCTAAAACCATAAATCAATGCCTAAAACCCCCTCAGAAATGAGCGGAGGCCTGTGCCCAAGAGTGGGACGTATATATAGGCTGTAACTTTAACTTTTAATGGAATAAATCATATTCGCTTATCCGCGTCTGTTGCATTCGCATGAACTTGTAAAACTACTTGACGAATTTTGATGCAATTTACACAATCATTTAAAGTAATTCTTGAAGAATACTTTTGCATTTGTATGCATTTTGTAATCAAGTACAAAAATATAAGGTGATAAAACGCACACGTACGAAGCCGGGTAAGTTACTAGTAATATTTATGTTTAGCATAATACATTTGTCGACATTATAATAATAATAATTTATTGACACACACAAAATTGTGTGTGTGTGTTTGTGAAGAAGTGATTATTGGTACAGTTATTTTTTTTTAATAAAACGTTACTTAAAACCAAAAAATAATAACAATTACTGCCCACTATCTCTACGTGCTAAATACTACAAGTATTAAAAACAGGAACCTTTATACATAGACTTAAATTTCTCTGGGTACATGAAGCTCTTTACAAACATCTGGATTGAGATATATTTAACGACTCTCCGTCTGGAATTCAATTTACAATAATTGGTTTCTTCCTGGGGTACTGCTAACTGCACTATTTTGTGCTTTTTTTAAATGTAATCTCCCTACTAGGATTTTCTACTGTATCGTGGGGGCATTTATTTCACAAGGACAAACATCCAGACCCCGAAACAAGTATTTATAGGCCCTAGCACTGCAACTCATTTGCTAAGCCACTACGCCACGGAGACGTAAAATTATAGTACGATTTAGCGACTACTATGTTCTCCCGTCAGATTTTGGCAAGTTCGACCTCTTGAAAATGTATTTGAAAGCTTTGCTATTTATTATACAACACTTTGTCCTATCAGCCTCTTCAGAAAGAAAAGATATTTATTTGGAAATTCCCTACAATATATTGTAGGTACGGTTAGTTCCATAAAACATATTAGAACCTTAGATAACATCGAACAAGAAAAAGAAACAGTCGTGAATGAAGAAGATACATCTATTTTCGCAGGTTTAGGACAAAACCTGGGTTTTGATCAAAAACTTAGGCTTTTGATAAAGAACCGGAAGAAGACAAAATTACTAGTTTATTTTATCATAAACCTGAAAAATCCAGTTTTTTGATCAAAAACCTAGACTGATTTAGTTTTATGATAAAATCATTGTCGGTTGCTACTTCTTTAATTAAACAAAACAATAAGATAATCCTAACCTAAATTTTATCACAAACCTAAAAAAGTTCAGGTTTTTTTTAAACAACATTTTTCAGGTTAATGATAAAATCAAGTAATAATTTTGTTTTCTTCCGGTTCGTGATCAAAAGTCAAGGTTTTTGATCAAAAAATCTGATTTTACCATAAACTTGCGACATATACATATAAATAAAATTGTCTGCTATATCAAAATCATTGGGGGTTATTTGCATGTCAGACAAACAGGCACAATTTTTAAAAATGGTTACTATTGTCATAATGATATACAGATAACCCTTCAGATCAATAAACAGCAGTTATTTAGATATCACAGACAGACCCTTTTTATATAATAATTGTAAGGATTGAATAGAAAAAATAATTTTGAGCACAATTGTGTTTATTGAATAAAACTAAATTTACGGATTCTATCGCGTTTAATTAATTACTTTTACTTATTTTTAATTCCCGACGTTTCGGGTGCTTTACAGCACCCATGGTCACGAGGGGACTGAGATGTTTGACGTCCCAATGTCATTGTTAGCCCGGCTACCTTCAATTTTTGAATAGTAATTTTTGGTCCGATTTATGCAAAACGAGCTTACAGTATCTTGGAGTCTTGCAGTGGTATACTTGGGTTTGGTTAATTTTGTTAATTATAGGATCCCAAGCAGATGGCAGCACCCATCCATCTTCTCCATCGAAATTAGGATGTTTTTAATTTCAATAGCCTCGCGTATCATCCTTGGTAGGAATCGGTGTTCTTTTGCGAGGATTAGTGGTTTATCAAATCTGATGTAATGGTGGGGACGATCTTGAAAATGTTCACAGACTGCAGAAGTGTGCAAGTGTCGTACTTATGGCGAGCGATTAGCCTCTAGGCTAGAATGCTTTAATAACCAGTGAGACCAGAGATTATGTTGGAACGTTTTCATGGTGTGTTGACATGATGCCTATATTATGTAGTTTTCGATAAACTTGTTAGTAACGACATAATATCAGTATCGGGGCGGTCGGCCCACAGAAATCGTAATGTCTATTATTACGATTTCTGTGGATCGGCCAGTGAAAGTACGTTTTTAAGCTGTGACTATTAAATGTGGCTATCGTTATGTAAATGACCGGCCTTGAAATGCAAAAAAAAAAACTGCAGTGTAAACTATATATCGCTTAACTCGAAGGGGCTAGATATTTTATTGTTTAATCAGGAGTTTTCGTTTAATTGAAAGTAGATAAATTTAAAAATAGGAACTAAAATTATAAGTCTATAGCCAAGCCAATAATATTGTAGTCAAATATTATAGCTACTCTGAATAAAATATAGCTAGTGAATTGATATTTTTAAATTACAATATATGCCTTGCCATCTAAACAATATCATTATTGTGTATAACTTCACCTTTGCCTGACATATTATTTCACAGTTCCAATATTTTAATCTATTTTTTTTTCTTTATATTTTGGGCATATCCCAATGGGATCATTGTAGTTAAGTAAAATGATTTTTTAAAAACTAGGACGCAATAACATTTTTTACAAATTCCGCTTTTTTAAACTTATTAAATGCTTATTGGCTAATAATAATAGAATGAGGAGGCAATAAATAATTACGTGCGTGTTTTGTATCTTGTTATATATTATGTATTCTTATATGGAGTATAGTGTATAACGTGTCATGACTAAATAATTTTATTATTCATGGCAAGGTCAGTGAAATTCTTAGAACCTGTTATCACTGACAACTGCTATATTTTAATGATTAGCGTATACAAGGCAATGTGTATTTTATTGAGTGATAAAATTATCACCAAGGAGAATGAAATTTACCTTGAATAATAATATGGTAAAATTATAGACATCTGGTACTTGCGTAGGGGGGTAGGTCAAGAGAAGAACCCCCTACCATTTCCCTTTGCGGAAATGTGTAGTTTATGAGTAACGATTTTTTTTGTAAAACCTACATTTTATAAAGAAATATTGACCCAGTTACTTCTGCAACAGCTTGGGCGCTGCAGGAAGTGCAGCCCCTTCGCCCTTGTGTATCAAATCACAGGCACCGATGCTCACCTCCGCAGCTTTGGCTTATCGGTCGACTGCGGCGACAAGCCTCAGTTGCTATGGCTCGCACGGATGCCTGCTATTTACTACGGCGAACGGGGGCTGCTTCTCCCTCCGCTCCTACGGCATTTTTTTGTATATGTGTCCCGTCTACAGCCACCAATGGATTGTCTGAATCCGAGTGATTAACTATGGGTGTATCAGTGTTAAAAAAAATTTACATATTTGTGTTTCGTTATATGCAATTTTTAGTGAACTTTATTTTTATCATCATTAATTCAAAAGGCATTTCCGAGATACAAAATTAAAAAATCAAGTACCGTACGTCTAGTTCACAATACTGGACGAAATTGACATATTTGCTTTTTGTTAAAGTAATTTTAGTGAAACTTATTTTTATCGTAATTAATTCAAAACGCATTTCCGACATCTAAAAACAGTATAATCGGTTCAAGCTTAACCCTTACAAGCCTCCTAAACTTACTTATTAAAATCAAGTATGTACCGGACATCTATAGCCATTAGCCAATAATATTGTAGTCAAATATATAGCTACTCTGAATAAAATATAGCTAGTGAATAGATATTTTTAGTATATGTTGTATTAATTAGTGTTTGTTGTTAATATGTATCATGCTAAAATATTAAACAAAATAACAACTATCCAAAATAAGTCACTTTCTGAACTTCAGTAAGGCTCTCCTAAATTGAAAGAATTTGCCACTATTGTGATGTTTGACAGGTAGATTGGCAAACATTGTATCAAATGCTTGTGACCAATATGGATATTTAAAAAAGCTTGTTTTTTTTTTCAATGAAAGCCACCACAATGAGATTTATGACAGCTATGGTATGTGCGATACTGGATTCTTCTCTTACAGCACTTACACATGGTAATAAAACACATTCGAATATATATTTAACCTGTTATTGTTATCATTTTTAGGCATACATTAGAGTTAATTAATAACATGTTAATGTATTAATAAAAATACATTTTTATATTTAAAATTTTGCTGTATTGTGGCAACATGAGAGAATCCACTATCCCATATCATCCCATGGATGTCATAAGTGGCGACATAGTGAAATGAAACAGGAGATGTATGCAGCTTTTTTCTGGTAACAACTGGCAATAAAAAATAAAAAGTGTTGCCAATCGACCAGCCAAGAGTAGTAACAATGACAAATATCCCAAATGCCTATGTTCAGCAAAGGACTTTTGATAGGCTGTAATGAACAAATTAAAAAAAGTTATAGAATATTATATTCCAGGTAAGATATAAAAACCTTAACCTTCCTATACCCGCGCGTTGGTCTGTGAGACCGACAAAATACTCTTTTGCGTTTTTTTCTTTATACATCAATGCTGACATTTTGTACTTTCTGTTAGCTGCCTGATTCGTTGCTACATTCATTCCAATGTGCACAGCGCGTTCGTGCGAGTAGCACGTTAGGTCGTTTTTTGGCGCCAATTGGTCTGTGGGACCGACGCGGGTATAGGATAAATTTTTTGTGTAAGTAATAACTTCTATTATTCTTATAAAATTCGCTTGTTATTTATAGTTTTTGTATCATTATGTTACGGATAAACATTGTTTATTATTTTTAGGTTATATTTTGCGTCAAGATGGACGAAAATCAAATTAGATTGATGTTGGAAGAAGAAAATTCTGATTCTAACTATGAAGATGAAAACGATAGTGAGGTAGAGGATTTTGTTGAAATACAAGAAGATAGCTACAATAGCGAGCAAGAGGACTGAAACAAATTAGATAGAACTTGAAGCACTCTTAGGTCTCTTACTCTTTGCTGGCGTTAGAAAAAAATTGTCGACTGAATGCTAAAGATTTATTCAAGACTGATGGCTCGTCACCAGAGATATTTCGATTGACCATGTCCTGGAACCGTTTTTATTTACTGTTACGGTGTCTTAGGTTTGACGACAAAGACACACGAGTTGTACGTGCTTCTGTTGATAAACTAGCACCCATCAGAGAGCTTTTTGAAGAAATTATAGCTGGATTTAAAAATATTACAGTTTGTCTCAGTTCATCACAATTGTTGAAAAACTAGAAGCATTTAGAGGTCGTTGTAACTTTAGGCAATATATTCCATCGAAGCTCAATAAATACGGTATAAAAATCTACGCCCTGACTGATGCCAAAATGTTTTATACCCAAAATATGGAAGTTTACATCGGACAACAGCATGCAGGCGCATATAGACTTGATAACTCCTCAATGACTTTGGTTTTGCGACTCAGTGAAGGTATCTATAATACTGGCCGTAACATCACATGTCATAATTTCTTTACCAGTATTCCCTTGATAGATAAACTTGAGTCACAGACGTGATCGGCACACTTCGCAAAAATAAAAGGGAACTGCCCAAACAGTTTACGGAGATAAGAGGCCGAAAAGAAAAATCCAGCTTATTTGGGCACCGAGGCAATTGTACACTTGTATCTTATGTGCCCAAAAAGGGCAAGAATGCTTTACTTGTGTCTAGCATGCATGGTGATGATAAAATCGACGTCGAAACCGGTAAACCTAAATTGATAATAGACTACAATGCGACAAAAGGTAGAGTTGATACTGTGGACAAAATGTGCGAAACCTATAACGTTGCACGAGGCACAAACAGGTGGCCCATGGTAATTTTCTACAGTTTGATGAAAGTAACGGGTATAAATTCGTATGTTTTGTACCTGCGAAACAATCCCAATAAGAAAGTCAACCGTAGAACTTTTCTGGAAGCTTTGTCCTATGACCTCATAAATTCGCATCTCAGGAGACGGGCGGCCAACACGTCATTGCCAAAAACTCTAAAGTTACGGCTCAATGAAATAGGTAAATTATGATGGTCCGAGTCTGCAGCAATATCTAATAACAATAAAATCGGCCGTTGTGCATTTTGCACGTCAAAAAAACCGTAACACGCGTTACAACTGCGTAAAATGTAAAATTTATTTTTGTATGGAACACGCGCTTATGGTATGCTCTGACTGCTATAGTGAGACTTCTGCCTAAGAACAGTTGTAAGTTTACTGTTAATTTACTTATTATAATTAAGATTATAGTTTGTTTTAGTTTAACTGTGGTAGAGCCACGCGGCAGCTTTGCTGCTGCACGTATGGGCCGGCTCAAACCGGGGTGATACCACGACCTCACAGAATACCGGCGCAAAATTCCGCTCAAGACTACAACTGCTCGGGGCAAACGGAGCAACAAGACCAAGGCGACCCCTGCCACGCTGTCCGTGAATTTCTGCAATATCAGGGGACTTCACTCTAACCTAAACGCCATCCACTACCATCTCGAGACGGCGAGGCCGGCTCTGCTCTTTCTGACGGAGATGCAGGTGTCCTCTCCGACTGATGTCTCGTATCTCTCCTACCCGGGGTACAAACTGGAACACTCCTTTGTGCCTCGGGCTGGAGTTTGCGTTTACGTCAGAGAGGACATCTGTTCTCGACGCCTCGGCAGACTTGAAGGTTCGGACCTGTCCATCCTTTGGCTACGCGTAGACAGCGACGACCATCCGCGCGTCTACGGGTGCCTCTATAGGTCCCATAGCGGTAATGCCGAAACAGACCGACTCTTCGACCACGTCCAAATGGCTGCAGATTCGTTGCTACAGCAGATCCCCTCCGCAGAGATCGTGATCCTCGGCGACTTTAACGCCCATCACGCCGAATGGCTTGGTTCACGTTTAACCGATCATGCGGGGAGATCTGTTCATGATTTTGCCTTGGCATATGGTCTGACACAACTGGTTACTTCGCCTACGCGGATTCCAGACGTGGAGGATCATGCACCTTCCCTGTTGGACCTTCTGCTGACCTCTCACCCGGACGGATATCAGATTTCCGTCGACGCCCCTTTAGGCTCCTCGGACCATTGTCTGGTCCGGAGTGTTGTGCCACTCACGCTGAAATCGCGGTTGCATTCTGCAGGCTGCCGCCGTGTTTGGCACTATAGGTCAGCCGATTGGGATGGGATGCGGTCTTTCTTTGCATCCTACCCTTGGGGACGGGTTTGCTTCTCGCCGGATGATCCCAACGTTGTTGCGGATTCTGTTACTGATGTGGTACTTCAGGGTATGGAACTTTTTATTCCTTCCTGTGTGGTGCCCATTGGAGGCAAGTCTCAGCCATGGTTTGGTCGCTCCTGTAAAATAGCGTCCCGGGATGTAAGCACCAGCGCTCTAAAAAAGAAGTATAATTCCGCCTCTAGGTCCTTCAAAAGAGTCATTGCCAAGGCAAAGTCAAAGCACATAGGCAGAATTGGCGAGAAACTAGTTCGCCTTCCTTCTGGAACCCGTGCATTCTGGTCTCTCGCCAAGGCTGTCCAGGGGAATTTCTGTCAGCCATCTCTTCCATCTCTGCACAGGGAGGACGACTCACTGGCCCATACTGCAAAGGAGAAAGCCGATCTTCTAGGCTCTTTCTTTGCGTCTAACTCGACTCTCGATGACGGGGGGAGTACGCCGCCGACCATCCCGCGGTGTGAGTGCTCCATGCCGGAAGTGCAGTTCACACAGCGCTCGGTTCGCAAAGCACTCCTCTCCCTGGACATCCACAAGTCGAGTGGGCCTGACGGAATCCCCCCAATTGTGCTGAGGACGTGTGCTTCAGAGTTGGCACCGGTTTTAACGCGTCTTTTCCGGTACTCCTACTCCCTAGGCGTAGTCCCAAAATCGTGGAAGACGGCTTTCGTCCACCCGATCCCTAAAAAAGGCGACCGCTCAGACCCGTCCAACTACCGGCCAATCGCCATCACCTCCTTGTTCTCCAAAACAATGGAGTCCATTGTAAACTGCCAGCTCATGAGGTACCTTGAGGATCACCAGCTGATTAGTGACCGCCAATACGGTTTTCGCCGTGGTCGGTCAGCTGGTGATCTTCTGGTCTACCTCACTCACAGATGGGCGGAGGCAGTAGAGTTCAAGGGGGAGGCATTGGCCGTCAGTTTGGACATTGCGAAGGCCTTCGATCGGGTTTGGCACAAAGCGCTTCTTTCGAAGCTCCCTTCCTATGGGCTTCCCGAGAAATTGTGCGATTGGATCACCAGCTTTCTTGCAGATCGGAGCATCAAGATCGTTGTAGACGGTGCAAGCTCCGATTGCAAGCCTATTAATGCTGGTGTTCCACAGGGCTGCGTGCTATCGCCAACGCTGTTTCTTCTGCATATCAATGATATGTTGCATACCCGTAACATTCATTGCTATGCAGATGACAGCACTGGTGATGCTCTTTACACCGGCCGAGCCAATATACGTCTCCGAGTGCCGGGACAAACTTGTGTCTGAAGTCGAGTCTTTGCTAAACAGTCTCGGATTGGGGACGACTAAATCTAGTCCAGTTTAACCTCCAGAAGACACAAGTTTGCGCGTTAACCGCTAAAAAGAACCCCTTTGTCGTATCCCCTCAGTTTCAAGGCACTCCCCTTGTTGCCTCAGCCAGTATCGGAATCCTCGGCGTCGACATATCGAGTGACGTGCAGTTTCGTGGTCACTTGGAAGGGAAGGCCAAATTGGCCTCTAAAAAGCTTGGCGTGCTCAGCAGAGCGGGACAGTATTTCATGCCGGCACACCGCCTGCAACTTTACAAGGCGCAGGTTCGGCCGCACATGGAATACTGTTCCCATCTCTGGGCTGGGGCTCCCCAGTACCAGCTCCTTCCACTTGACCGCATCCAGCGCAGAGCGGCTCGAATCGTCGACGACCGAGTGCTTTCCGATCGGCTCGATTCACTGGCGCTGCGAAGAGATGTTGCATCTCTTTGCGTATTTTATCGCATCTATCACGGGGAGTGCTCTGAGGAATTGTTCGGATTAATCCCAGCCGCCAAATTTCGTGAACGCACTACACGGCAAACGTCCCGATACCATCCACACCATCTGGATGCTTGGCGGTCCACCACTATACGTTTCACAAGGAGTTTTCTTCCACGTACAACCTCTCTGTGGAATAGTTTACCACCGGCGATTTTTCCGGACCGATACGACCTGGGGACCTTCAAGAAAAGAGCTTACTCCTTTCTAAAGGGCCGGCAACGCACCCGCAATTCTCCTGGTGTTGCGGTTGATCATGGGCGGCGGTAGTCACTTAACATCAGGTGAGCCGCATGCTCGTTTGCCCCTTCTTCTATAAAAAAAAATATTATAAGAAGAAAAAATATTTTTGTTACATTTTTATAGACTGTTTGTCAGTAAATAAATGATGTACTGTCCATAAATTGTTTTTTTTTATTAACCTGATACTCCCTAGTTTTAGGAAAACGTAATTTCGTTATTCGTTTTCTTGAAAAAATACCATGAAATTGGGTTCCGAACTTTCGGTCTATGAGACCGTGCGCGGGTATAGGTGTCACAATATTTGCCGCGGGTATAGAAAGGTTAAAAATACAATAGTCAATATTTTATTTAAAGGATGGGATAATTCTTGTTTGTTTTACGCATCTGTTAGTAAACAAACAACATGTAAAGGCATACAACATCATTAAAAATGTAAGTATATTTTAAGGTCACCATGGTATTAAAGCCTTAGTGACCTTGTAGTCATGGGCTTCAGTGAGTCAGTGACATCATGTTAAAAAACTGAGTGTAGTAACTATTAACATAGCCTTGTATAATGTATAATTGTATATACATTGCCATACTATACATTCAAAGAATCAAAAACATTGAAGTATTATTCACATAAGCAAAATATTGTTTGAATAGATTAACATCTATGATAATGAAGATAACCACACAACTTCCTGGTTACAGTACCTACTATGTTGAAAACTGAAATACCAGCTGGAGCTAACATACCCCATACATCATTTATACTAAACTTGACCCCCTTTTTACATTAATTTATGTTTTCAGTAAGATACCATAGGACAACCTAGAAATGCTTATGTTTTTAAATTTTTATGACACTTTTCAGACTACATATAACAACTCAAGAACTATAATAGGTTTATTTACGCAATAAGGGAGTCTATTTACTCTCAAGGCCCTTTGCAAAACTATAAATGTAGGCCTAATAGCTTTTTTTTTAAGTTGTGGGGAGTTCAAAAGAAGCTCGAAACGATTTGGTAAATAAATATATAATAAAAATATACACCCTGCGAGTGTCACCTTTTTCTCTTCTGAACTTGACTGACACACTCCTGCTTCCAGATCTTTTAGAATGTTGTATAATTATATACAAATTACAAATACAGTGGACCCCATAATCTGGCTCCATTTATTATTGATTTTTTTTTGACAATCTTTGCTAATGCATGATTGAAGAAGTTATAACTTTTATGCCTCACCACTATTGTGCTCGAAACATAAGGTATTGCTTTGATTCTGATAGAAAAATTTGATTCTGAAAATGGTTGAGATTATAATTTTCATCAAAAAGCGTTATTACTTCTTGATAACGCTCTTAGCGTAGCAAGCAATAACGCTTTTTGATGATAACGCTCTTAAATTGATTGATTCATAATTTTTGGTTATTTTAGTATGTACATTTGTTTGTACACAATTATTTCCTAATGTAAAGTTATTGCATATTATTTGTAAGTTCTATAGCTTTAATGACGTTAATTTTATAATAAAATGTAAGCTCTCTATTGTGTTATTTAATTTAATAAATTTGACATACATAATGAAGTATTTTTTGTACTTTAGAGTACATATACATAACATACAGAATCTTATCATTAGATCTGTAATTTGTCTGATTACAAGGTAATCTTTTTAAAAAATATCCGGACTATAGGGTCTTAGGCAGTAGGGATGGGCCGAATATGGATTTCACCGAATACTAATATTCGGCCGAATGTTCGGTAAAACTTTTACCGAACCGAATATTCGGCCGAACATTATTCGGCAGGATAACCTCGGGAGCCAACCAATTTATGTCGAAACTTGTTACCGTAAAGCGCGCGGGATTGGCGCCGGACCCTGCCTCTCGCTCCCTGCCACACCTGACAGTTATTGCATCATCTAGTACTGAGGGAATTGCTGGCACATGCTTATGTTTTGACTATTCTTGTGATAAAAAAAGTATTTCGTTGTTTTATTCTCAGTGAAAATTGATAATTATATGATAAAAATTAATGGCAGAAGATTTACTATTTGGACTTATTTTAGAGAAACTGACTACTAAAGTAAAGTGAAATGCACTAATGTAAAGTAATGTTTCTTTGTTTGATTCCAAAAACATTCTGTCAAGTTTCTATTTGCTATAATCGGAAATAAATCTACAGTGCCTCAAAAACATAAATGTATAGATTTGAGGCACTCTAGAGTAAGCAGATTTAACCTATAAATAAAATATACTTTCAACAGTAAACGACATCGCATTACTCAATTCATACATTTCAATACATTGGACACTATGAAAACGAATGTTCGGTGATTTAGCCGAATATTCGGCCGAATACGAATATTCGGTAAAGCTGCCGAATATTGAATATAAAACGAATATTCGGCCCATCTCTATTAGGCAGTACTCTATAATCCGACAAATTCGATAGTCCGACACTGCCCTGCAAAATGTTTGTCGGAATACCGGGGGTCCACTGTACTATAGAAGGCTTTTACACATATTTTTTATAGAATAAGCTTGACAAGCGAGCACACAGTCCACCAGATGGTAAGTGGATGCTGTGGCCCATAGACATCTATGTTTATCCACAATTAAGAATCAAAACGCAGATACATTGTCACCCCTGAGGACTAAGATGGAATGCCTCGTTTCCAGTAAAAAAGGGTCCTCGGATCTCTACACTCACCATATGACAACACAGCAGTATTAAGCTGCTATTTTACGCTGGTATTCTATGAGAGCATGGTCCGTCTATATTTTTGGATACTTATCAAAATTAAGGCATGGGTGAATGAAAGACAGCATTTATGTCTCTAGCGGCCCAGTGTGGCAGCATACTTGTGCTGCGTCACTGGCTACAGGTAATCTTTTTTCTTTTTACCAGCACATTCATGGTAAGTTGTAAGTCTAGCAATGTACATAATAAGGTGACCGAAGAAAAAGGAATGAATATAAATCTTATTTCAATTCACTTAGGAACTATTATTTAGAATCAAATAGTTTTAGTAAGTTATACTTACTAAAAATATTTGATTATAAAATAACTGTTATTATGCAGCTCCTTTTATTTTCAATAATGATTACGCAATTCAAACAATTAAGATAATATTATCACTTTTGCTGCTTATCAAAATTACCATAGGAGGCATTGAATTATCTATAAGAAAGGAAAAAAAGATTTAACCTGGCATGTAGCTATTTTAAGATTTAACCTGGAATGTATATATTTTAACATAGTAAAGCCGAAATACGAAACACAGCAGCGGAGACTCTTTTTACTGGAAATGAGGCATTCCATTTTAGACCCCAGAGGTGACAATGCATCTGCATTTTGAATCTTAATTGAGGATAAATGTAGATGACTATGTGCCTTAAGCATCCACTTCACCATCAGTTGCACTGTGTGCTTGTTTGTCACACATATACTATTAAAAAAATGCACAATAAAATAACATAACAATATAATTTTTACAATAATGAAGAAAGTTATTATAAGACATTGGATTTTATGCATTTGCATATGCAAATGCATATAACTCTATTTACGGCGTTAATGCATATTTTAGGCTTTTTTACCAATCGTGCATATTCCGTTTAGTAGCGGGAGGGACCTAGGTGATGGAGATGTGTAGGGCGCGAGCGCATCGGCGTCTTCGAACTATATTACTTACGTAGTAGTAATACCTCAATGATTGGCGTATACAAATGCATGGCATATGGTGCCAAATTTTAAACTTTGTCCAATGACGTCTGTTGATTTAGAGAGGTCATTTTCGGCGTACAAATTGATTCTGGGTGACAAATGTCAAAAAAAAACTATGCATAATTTTAAGAACATTTTACAGTTGATGTACTATCTTTAATTAAAATATATAAAAATAAAAATGGTCTTTTGATTTTGCATTGTGCATATTTGGGCATATCAACAGTTTTAAGTGCATATTGCGGCCTTTTTTAGTGCATATTTTTGTACTTTCTTAGTGCATATAATCCAATATCTAGCTATTATATTATCATACAGACATACTTCCACCAATATAGCGCTAAAAATATTGGTTGTGTGTCGTCACTGAAGGGCTATAAATGAGCCTTTGGACGAGAAACAAACTCATACCATGTAACCAGCGGCAACCTCCAGGATACCTTTGTAAGCTTCAATGCACATGGAACTAACAGGCCAAAAGTTGCAGCAAATGGCTGTCTGACTTGTTTTTCTAGAATCTTAGCCTTGATATCATAGCATTCAATCTTAAGTTTGATTTCACCATATAACCATAGCAAAGGTAACATATTTGGAAGTATAGATACTTCTGTGTAATCTGTCTTACCACCTTTAAAAGAATGTATATCCAATATGAATTAACATCATAAATGAATTATTTGTAAACAAAAAATAATTAAGTAATAATTAATTAATCTAACTACCATGGTCATAATAAAATTCATATTTTTATATCTTGTATACATTTTGATGATTCACACTAACCAGCGTACTAACTAGATTTCATTGTGCTACATTCTAAACTAAGCACAAACAACATCATTCAAGCAGGTGCAAAGATAAAACAGGTGGCACATTTAATACTTTCATATTGCAATATGCTTAAACAGTAGTAGATGTAAAGGTCTAAATATAGGTATTATATCTTAGACAATCATAACAAACAGGCTCATATTATCTTATCGTAAAAAAAATATAGTAAGCTTAATAAATATCTTGTATACCATAAGCATTAATAGCCACAAACATTTAATTTTTTTTACAAATTATTTAGTTTAGGAAGAACTGTGGATAATAGAAGTAATATACAGTAAAACCTTTTCCAAAAACTTAAAAGTTGTAAGAAAATAAGATTATTTTCAAGTTTATATTCAAAAGCAGTTACAATAAATGCTTACTTGATAGGTGTGCTTCTTTTAACAGGCGTTTTCCTACCGGTCTTGTAATGTTTATGGTCTTCTCCTTCAGCACAATGCTCCCGGTCACAGCTAGACCTAAGGAAGGGCGTCTTCGAACGAGACCTTGACCTCAAGCCTACCACTGTAGGGTTCTCCATAACTGACCCAAAATATAAACCTATTTCCGAATTTCACTTTTCTGTCACCATCCTTACTTGTATTAAACCTTATGGGCCGTGACCCATTTTCTCGAACGAGTCCAAAACGAAGATTAACTCATGGCATTCAGTACGCGTCGATTATTGCACAAGAAAATCTATTTACGTGTTCTGTGACTTCATGCAATGCCGCCAAAATATAACGTTACGTATTCTGTCACTAATCACTATTGTTATCTTTTATCTCCTTGTGTAGTTCACACTTTTACGGTGTAAACTAACAATTTAAATTATGAATAACAATGATTCAACGTACACATAGGTACACAACAATAAGAGTAAAATTGGTAAATTTTGTAAATTCTCGCACTCACGTATACACATAGTAATCTATGCGCACCAATGCGCACCAATGCGCACTCACTATCACTTTGAGTGTTTGAGTAAAAATACTCTGAGATAGGGATGTTCGATGATCATCGATGTTAGAAATTAAAACATCGATGTTTTAACATCGATGTTGCCACATGCTAAACATCGTAACATCGATGATGCCACATGTCAAACATCGATGTCAATGATTAATAAGAATTTGTGAACAATGCGAACCCGCGAAATCAATATCAACTAAATATTTCATCTCCTATTAAAGGTTTGAAGTTTTGAATAATTTAGGATTCCTAAAGGCATCAATCACCTAAAAAATATCATAATGTTGTGTCGAACTCCCTCTCAAGTGTGAACCGTAATGTCACAGTTGTCACTGCTTTCGCTTTGTTATTCTGTGGTGTCATTGTCGATTGTCGCCTAATAACTCTGCAAAAATTGATATACAAATAATGTTTTTTCTCTTGCTGTCTATACACACATAATTTTGAAACAATATATATCTACACAATCCAATTATATTTAGCTTTTTTTATCTTGGGATAATGAGTTTATTGTTTGCTTGAAGTTTATGAAAATAAATCACTGGGTGATTGTAAGCATAGACAATTTCACCGCATAGTGCATTTTACAGTGCATTTTATAAACGGCTGGGGATACTTACTGATTCGTTTAAAATAGTACAAGATAAGATACTTTCTTAAGCCTCTCATCATTCTGAATTTTTTTCTTTCACCAAAGTTGTTGCCGTTTTTCGTTCCATAGACACCTTTATTGATGTACCATTAGCGAAAAAAAAACGTGGTCGATAAAATCATTTAGTTATAGACTTAGTAAAATTAAGGATTTTTATTAATCCGGTTCGTAATACATATTTTATATGAACGAATGTTTATGGAAGCTTCATGTCCACATCTTATAACAAAAACGTAATTGAAAAATTCAAAATTAAGTACTATCGTTGTACAATTTAAAATGTATGGTGAAAAGGCCACTATGAAATTTACTAAAACTCAGACAATATATTTTCGCCAAATTATCCTAAGACTTATTATGGATTTTACAGGGAATAATAACTGTTCGGTTAACCAACACTGGGTTTGTGTCACGGAACGTACACAGAAACCACTGCTACGATAGTTTTTTAATAGAATATAAACAGACAAGACAGAAAAAGACGTGGAGGACGGAGTGCAGAGTTGGCACGTGGAATGTTAGAGGAGGCATGAGAGATAAGACGAATGAGTTGATCGAAATAATGAAAGAAAGAGAATTAGATGTCGTGTGTATGTCGGAGACCAAACGGAAAGGCAGTGGTATTGAAGAGCTCCCTGGCGGGACGTTAGCTATATGGTCCGGAGTCCCGGAAAGCGAGAACGCCTGCCAAGGAGTGGGAGTGCTGTTGTCGTCCCGGTTGGTCGATCTTATGACTGAATACAAGGTTGTGAACTCAAGACTTCTCTGGGTTCGCTTCAAAATGGGACTGACGAAGTTATTCCTTTTGGCTGTTTATGCGCCGGTAGCTTCGTCGTCCAGGGCTGAGCTGGAGGAGTTTTGGGAGAATGTAAAAGAAGTTCTAGATTTGGTTAAGGGAAACGAAAGAACTGTTGTATGTGGTGATTTGAATGGATGGGTGGGTATCGCTCGACCAGGATACGAGTCGGTGCTTGGAAAGTTTGGCGATAAAAGGGTTAATGATGCTGGCAAGCTTATACTGGCTGTATGCAAGGAAAAGGGTCTTCTTGTGACAAACACTATGTTTAATCACAGGAAGATCCATATGTACACTAGAGAAAGAAAGAATGAGAGAAGTATGATTGATTTGTTCCTGGTGGATGACCGACTGCGAAAACAGGTGATGGATACACGAGTGTTCAGGGGTGCTGACCTGGGAACGGATCATTATCTAGTAATTACTAGATTTAGGGGTTTGTTCGCGGGTTGGCGCCACCGGACGGCGGTAACAGAACCACAGTCGGTCTGTCGCATCCGAAGCTGGAAGCTTCAGGAAGCGGATACTAGGGACAAATATCACACGAGGGTAGCCGAAAAGCTTGACACCATCGATGGCAGGAAAGAATGTGTGGAGAGAACATGGCAGAACCTTAGGGATGGAATGGTAAGTGCAGCGGAAGAAGTATGTGGTACGACAAAAAGAGGTAGTAGTAAAAGAAGAGATGCATGGTGGAATGATGAAGTGAAAGAAGCTGTAAAAAAGAAGAAAAAAGCATGGTTAGACTACTTGGCCTCTAGTAACGATGAGCATATGAGAGAGAAGATGAAAGAAAGATATAAGCTGCAGAAAGTTCATGCGAAAACATTGATTGAGGAAGTACGTGAAAGGTGTAGAATAGAAGCGGACGAGAGGTTGTCGCACAGCTTTAGGGAAAACTCCAAACTCTTCTGGAAAGAGGTTGGAAGGTCCCGGAGTGGTGCGACAGCTTTAAGAATGAACAAAGTGCTTTCGAGAACCAATGACGTCCTCTCAGAAAAATCGGACGTCATGCAGCGATGGAGTGAATTTTATAGAGAATTGTATGCGTGTCATGATCTTAGTGAAGGATCCGGGGATGACGCCGTGAATGGCACGCCAGACACGGACCTCGATGACACTGAGGTCATCAGCATGAAAGAGATTGAACGTGCGATTCGAAGTTTGAAATGTGGTAAGGCTGCGGGACTAGACAGAGTTACTGCTGAAATGGTCAAGTACGGTGGGCCTCGCGTCTGGGACAGCTTTCATCTGCTGTGCAATTTGTGCTGGCGGACGGGAGATGTCCCGGATGATTGGCGATCCGCGGTCATTGTGCCTTTATATAAAGGTAAAGGTTCACATTTTGACTGCGGGTGCTATCGGGCGATCAGCTTGACCAGTTTAGCAAGTAAAGTTTATTCGAAGGTTTTGACACGCAGGATGCAAGAGAAATCGGAAAGATTCTTATGGGAGGCACAATGCGGATTTAGACCTGGAAGAGGATGCACGGATCAAATGTTTTCTCTCCGCATGATCACGGAGAAGCTTCTGAGTGTTAACCAGAGGATTTTCTGTGCTTTTGTGGATCTGGAGAAAGCATTTGATAAGGTGATAAGGAAGAAAATGTGGGAACTGTTGCCGGGATATGGTGTGGATGGTCGATTGTTAAGGGCTGTGCAGTCACTTTACTATGACTGTAAAGCCTGTGTGCGGGTAGGGCATGACCTGTCACCCATGTTTAGCGTCCAAGCGGGCGTAAAACAGGGTTGTGTCATGTCCTCCTGGCTGTTCATACTGTATCTCGACAGCTGTTTACAGAAGCTGAAAGATAGCTGTTTGGGTGTGAAATTGGGTGACATAAAAGTTAATTGTCTGCTGTATGCTGATGATGCAGTGCTTATTGCACCATCAGAAGCAGAACTGCAGGCATTAGTCACGTGTATGAAAGAGGAATGTGAAATTAAAGGTCTCCGTTTGAATGCTAATAAAACTAAGGTTCTGGTATTTGAAAAGGACGAAGAGAGAACGAAATGTGAAATATGGGTAAATCAGGAATGTCTAGAACAGGTAAATGAAATTGTATACTTGGGGAGTGCTTTCAGCCGGGATAGAAGATGTGATTTAGATGTGGATAGGCGTGTCGCTGCCGGAAACAAAGTCAATGGTGCCCTGAATGCATTAGTAAAAAGGCAAGGCGTGGTGAAGAGTGCACGCCTTGCAATACATAACGCAGTGTTGGTACCGACTTTGTTATATGGCAGCGAAACCTGGGTATGCCAGAAGAAGCATAAAAGCAAGTTGAATGCAGTGGAGATGCGATCTCTTCGTAAAATGTGTGGCGTTACCATAGCCGACCGAAAACGAAACGAAGAGATTCGCAATATGGCAGGATTGAAAGATGACCTTATCACAAAAATTGATAGGGGCGTACTCCAATGGTTTGGGCACGTTGAACGAATGAGTGAACACAGAATGGTGAAGAAAATATATAGAGCGAAAGTAAATATTAAAAGGTGTCGAGGTAGACCGAGACTAACTTTCGAAGACCATGTGAGCAAATTGCTCGAAGAGGGGAGGGTCAAGAGTACTCGGATACCTAGACGTGCATGTATGAAGAAGTTAATGAACCTGAAAGAAGCGAAAGAGGTATGTAAGGATCGTGACACTTGGCGATCTGTTCTCTCTGGCTACCCCGTTAGGGATTGTGCGTGACGATAAGTAAGTAAGTAAGTAAGTAAACAGACAAATAATTAAAAAGGGGTGTCAAACGAGCACACAGTCCACCTGATGGTATGTGGATGCTGTGGCTTATAGAAATCTACATTTATCCTTAATTAAGAATCAAAATGTAGATGCGTTGTTGCCCCTGAGGACTAAGATGGAATACGTCGTTTCCAGTAAAAAGGGTCACTTTTCTCTACACTCACCATATGAAACACAGCAGCCCTAAGCTGCTAATTTTTCTTTGGTATCTCTGAGAGAGCGTGGTCCTACTCCGGTCAAGCCGATCAATTTGTGCTACAACTATTATAAAGTACGGCTAACGAGAAGCGATACCTAATGTAAATAAAACCAATGCAAGGTTATTATGAATAGCAGGAGTGCGTAGCTATTTGATAGTTATATTATATATTTAAGTAGACAATAAAGTTTTAAAAAATGTCTAGAAAACCGAAAAAATAGACTTTTTATAAATTTTGTTATAATTTGAATTATTCTATAATGTAGATTTAAATTAAATAACAAGAAAAATAATAATGTTTCTGTATATCGTTTGTCTAGCAACTGTGTGCCCGGTGTATGGTAACAGGCTTGCCCCTGTTACATAGGGACTTAAATATATCAGGCAAAACGTGGGTGTTAATGTCTCTGCCTACCTCTTAGGGAATACAGGACTGATGATATGTTATGTTACGTTTATGGAAATGAGGATAAAAATATTATATTTTTTGAGGAAATTTTTGTTTATTCAGTCTGACGCCGATTCTTCGAGTCTGTGGAGTCAGAATCAGAGTCTTTAACACGTTTAATAAATTAATCCGTCACGTCATCTATAATAAGATCAAGTTTGAAAAACTTATCTTCTTCTTTTTGAACATGCTCCACACATTTCTTCCACCGATCAGGTGTGATTTTCGCCATACCGTCACTTAATAACGCCTTAACTTTTTCAAATTTAAACGTAGTATTGTCTCTAGCTACGTGCCCAAATCAACTCAATGGGGTTTAATTAACAATGATAAGGGTAGTACGACGCCGTATTTCTTTGCTAATTCATCTACGACGTATAATTGATATTGGTCCTTCACCATCTTTACTTTATTTAATAATTGTATTTTTATTTCCTTTTATCGAAAGTAATATTTTTGTCACGTAGCCACTGCTGAATGTTAGCGTTCATCCATTTTGAGCTGGGTGTTTTTTCCTGTCGCCTTGAGTGGTAAGGCGCGTTATCCATGACGATAACTGCATTCTCGCCTAATTTGCGCAATATCTTCTCAAACCAGCATTCAAAATTTGCAGCACCCATTCGTGATAATCACTAGTACCTTTGCCTTCAAACACCCAGCTACTGTCCTCCACAAAACCATCCTCATTTCAATAACAATAACAAATAACTTGTATCACCTCGAGCGCGTTCCGAAACGGAATGAATCACTATTATTACTAAAATGGCCTCCCGAATGTTGGCGAACCCGTCTTGACCCTGACATGTTTATGCCGGGAAAACGAGACATTACGACAAATACACAAGATGGAAAGAGATAGATAATAGATTGTTAAGTCCACAGTCGTTTTTAAGGTAAATGACCTTTCATATCGCTGCTAGTTGGCCGTACTTTAATTTAGTTATATTACATACATCCATCTTAAACATTTAGCGTTGTTAAAAGTTTTATGATGTTCATTATATCGTTTACAAAAAATAAATAAAAAAAACACTGTATCAGCTATCAAGTTTATACATATGTATTTCAAAACATTAATTTATTTAAATATTGAAGAATTTTTTTTGAATTTCTTATAATATAACTTAAACTGAGGGTATCCGTACAAGAAGTCAACGCCAGCAGGAGACGGACCAGAGACGATTTGGTGGTTCAACGCCACAGACGTCGGAGGGCCAGCTGCCGACCACGGAGGCCAGCCCGTCAGCAGCTTCTGCATCTGAAACACCTGACTTAAGTACTCTGATGATAATGCTGCTGGAGCAGGCTCGCCGACAGGAGGAACAGGCCCGCCGACAGGAAGAATAGGCCCGCCGACAGGAGAAACAGGCCCGCCGATAGGAGGAACAGGCCCACGGACAGGAGAAACAGGCCCGTCGATTGAAAGAGCAGATGCTCCGTGGTAGCTACAACACCTTCGCTACGTGGATTCAAAGTGCCGCCGTTTGACGGGACTTCTTTCTAGTCGGCCTACAAAATCAAGTTCGAGGCTGTCATGGAGGCGAACAGCTAGAATAAAAGTCAGGCAATGACTACACTCACCCTAGGCCTGCGCGACTAGGCCTTAACCGTTCTGGAAGCTCTCGGTAAGAAAGTGACTTACGGGCAGCTCCTTGAGGCATTGGAGGCGAGATATGGTGACGCTCACCTGGAACACGTCTTTCGTGTGCAGCTAAAGATCGCGAGTAACGCAGCAACGAAAACTCACAGCAGTGGGTCCTTGAGGGGGAGAAGCTGGTTAGAAAACAATACCAGTCTGTACGTGCACTCATTGCAGGGAATCTGGTGCAGACATATATCGACGGCATCGGCAACCTTGAAGTCAGAGCTGCTATGAGGCTCGGGCGCCACGAAACGCTTAGGGGCGCCTTAGCCGATACACTGGAGGTGGATGCCGCGCGGCAGAATCATCGTACCCATCGCGTCAGGGAGGTTGCAGCAGCTACAGTTTGCGACCGCAATAAAGGATAAAGCCCTAGGTGCTATGGCTGTGGGGAAAGGGGCCATCTTCGATCCAGCTGCCCTAAGCGAACTATAGAAAGGAAAAGTGATCGATCTCGAGAGGGTAGTGCAGCTAACAGCACCACCCAGCGGTAGCAGGGAAACGAGTAAAAGCCAGGACTGCAGGGCGGGTGCTGGCTGATGTTAAAAGAGCCCGAAGGATCTCGATCTCACAAATTCGTAATGGAAATAGCCTCATCACCAAGGGCGAGGTCAACGGAATGCCGTGTAAACTGACAATAGATACTAGAGGCTCTCGCACGGTTGTCAGTTGCCAGTCAGTTCCTTGGGGACTTCGCATACAACCGAGAATACATTAATTTGGTAACAGCCACCGGTTAGCGTATGCCCGTCCGTGGAAAGAAGGAGATGGAGTTGAAGCTAGGCAACATGATCTACCTGCATAATGTCGTCGTAGCTGATATAATGGACGAGTGCATCCTGGGCCTAGACTTTATGAGGAATAATTGTTGTGAGATCGACGTTAAGCAAGGTGTTTTGAAATGTGGACAGTTTTATGGAAGGTGCGTTACCAAGGAACGTGTACAGCATTAAGAAGATTGTTCTTCCGCCGAGATCGGAAACGATTGTTCCGGTTAGTCTTCCTCGAAACACTGGGCTAGCTCACCATTGTGTACTTGTGGAAAGGGTAAACAATGACCTTCCATGGAAAGTAGCTCGAACCTTGGTCAGGACCACTGACATCTCAGGAGTACATGTGCTGAACCTTTGTGACCGGGAACAGATTATAGAAAAAGGCACACTGGTTGGTACTTGTGAGGGAATGTGCATTAGGGATTGGTTGCATCGGTGCCAATATCTATTGACTGGGACTCCCAGCAAGAATGTACAAACGAGAGTAACCATACTTTCAGAAGACTGTCACAGCGTTCTATCCCCAAATGAAATGGTCAAGGCGAAGAAGTTGTTACTCACGTACGCCAATGATTTTCCTTCGAACAATGCTGACATAGGAAAGACTGGCTTAGTCACCATCGTAGTAGGCTGTACCTTTAAAACTTGGAACGCGTGCTCATGAAGATCCAGAGTGCCAACCTCAAGTTGAGTCTGAAGAAACTTTCACTATTCAAAAGGCAAGTTGGCTTTTTGGAGTATGTAGTGTCGGTATCGGGTATCGGGACGGATCCAGAGAAAATCACCGCTATCAAGAATTGGCCGGTTCCAAAAGACACGATGCAGGTTAGAGCATTTTTGGGTTTGTGGTCCTATTATCGGCAGGATATTTAATTTATTATTTTTTTATATTAAAAAAATATAATAAATAAATATTATCGGTGATTTGTCGGTGACAAGCTAACCGAGGAGAAGCGACATTTCTTCTGGGATGAAAGTTGCGATATCGCATTCTAAGAGCTCAAGGACCACCTGTGCAAAACACCTATTTTTGGGTACCCTGACATAGACGCAAGTGATATAGGTCTTAGCAGTGTTTTCGCTCGACGGAATGATGATCAAGAAGTTGCGATAGCGTATTATGATCGAACATCGCAGCGGGAAATCTCATAGCAACGCAAATTCATTGTCAAGAGAGACCTCGTCCTGAATATTGCAAGCATTGTACTAGGCGAGAGGGTTAGAAAGCGGTATCTGTGGAGATGCTCAGGACAGACCATCTCAGCAAAGAGTGAAAAGACAGCCTACTCATAGCCTTCACAGCCTTCTGAAATGGATGAAGGCCAGTGCTCCTAAGCCGAAGTGGAGTGACGTTTCAGTGATGAGTTCGACCACGAATAGCTATTGGGCCCAATGGGACAGCTTGCTGATTCAGGATGCCTTTCCAAACGTCTGGAAGATAGCCAAAGTAGTTCCAATACATAAATCTAGCGACAAGAACTTAGTATCGAATTATCGACCAATCTCAATTTTGTCGACAATGGCAAAAGTTTTTGAATCTGTTGTTTGCCCTTCAATACAAAGCCATTTTCAGCAATACGTCAGCGTACATCAGCATGGTTTTTTAAAATCGAAATCCACTTGCACAAACTCAGTCACATTTGTCGAAGGAATTGCTAAAGCTCTAGGTAAACAGGAGGAAGTAGACGTTGTGTACACAGACTTCAGCAAGGCCTTCGACAAAATACCCCACTTACCTCTTATAGACAAACTTGCTGCCTATGGCTTTACAGGAAATTTTGCCAACTGGATTCATTCATATCTAACGAGTCTAAAGAGTCTCAAAAGTCTGAATCTCACAAGATAACTTCAGGAATTCCTCAAGGATCCCATTTGGGGCCAATTCTTTTTAACGTATATATCAACGATATGCCCAATAGTTTCCTTTCACCAACGCCCTATCTATTCGCAGATGGTTTGAAATTTGCCAGAACTATTAAGTCCCAAGCTGATGTTCTCTTGTTACAACATGATTTAAATAGGTTATACAATTGGTACTGTACAAATGGAATGGAATTATATATAGATAAATGCTTTTTATTAAATTTAGTAATAGTAAAACTAAATCCAAACATTATATTGATGGCAAACCATTAAAAGAAGTTGATAGAATTAAGGACCTGGGAATAATTCTAGATAACAAATTAACTTTCGTACCACATATTGAAAGCATTGTTAGGCGCTCGTCTAATATGATTGGCTTTATTATTAGAAACAGTAAAGTGTTCAAAAACTTACAGACACGTATCACTTTGTACAAAGCACTAGTACGTAGTCTTATTGAATACTGCCCTGTTGTATGGAGGCCACACTATGCCACGCACATATTAAGAATAGAACGGGTCCAAAAACGCTTTTTATGGCATCTATCTGACATCTCCAAAGTTTCAAAGAAAAAGTTATCCTATCATGAAAACCTCAAACACTTTAAAATGTCCTCGTTGAATAAAAGAAGGACCCTTTTGGACCTAATATTCCTTTACAAAAATTTTAATAATCAAATTGACTGCCCTCAGCTTCTAAACCTTTTTAATATCAGGATCCCTTTCAGGGTTCCAAAGAAACCCGTTTCTCTATTTTATCCGCCATTCCGCAGAACTGTTTTAGGAAAACATTCACCAGTTTTTCGTCTGTGTAACGCATTAAATACGTGGTTTATTAATGATCCCAATGATGTTTTCTCTCTTAAACTTAACCAGTTTCGTGCACATTTGTTAAAAAAAATCCCAGATTAATTACACCTATCATTTACCTGTTATAATTAGTTTAAAATTAACCTTATATCAATGTAAAAGGTACCTATGTCACATGTTAAAATAGCACTTTGTGTTTACCTGTAACTGATTGTGCATTTAGCTCATAATAGTTTATTACAATGTAACTACTTAAAGTTTCTGTAATGTAACAGTCGTTGGTAGACCAAATAAATAAATAAATAGGTAAATCTTCTTGTCCGGTATACCTCAAACTCTGAAGACTAGATTGTACAACCAGTGCGTGTTGCCAGTGACGTCTGAGACGTGGTCTTACACTGCAGGCCGTATGAGAACGCTCAAGGAGAGCGCTATGCTCGGAGTTTCTCTGCGTGATAGACTCAGAAATGAACATATCCGCAGTAAAACCAGAGTGACCGACATAGCCCAACGGATTAATAAGCTGAAGTGGCAATGGGCCGGCCATATAGCTCGAAGAACCAACAACCGATGGGGAAAAAAGGTTCTCGAGTGGCAGCCTCGTACCAGTAGGCGTAGTGTGGGACGACCTCTCACTAGATGAAGTGACGACCTGTTAAGATATGCAAGAAGTCGATGGATGCAGGTGGCTCAGGACCGTCGTTTGTGGCATTACTTGGGGGAAGCCTGTGATCAGCAGTGGACTTGTGAAGGGCTGTAATGATGATGATGATGATATTTTAAAAAATGATTTATAATTTTTTTTCATTCTCTGAATTCTCGATAATTAAATTTTATCGTTGGAAATATCATAAATCGCGTAAAAAATATTAATAAATAATCATGAGGAAAACAATAGGATAGCAGAGAGTGAGTGAGAGAAAATCAATGTTTTGTAAAATTTGCAACACGGTGCTGTCAGGCCGATTCATTATGAGGTTGCCAAAATTATTTAAGAGCGCATATTCAAATATGTCCAAGTCGAAATCTACGCGATCGCTTTGGAACGGCGTAATATTGACGCACACTACAATGTTATCTCTGTGTGCGTGTCAGGGCGAGCTAGTTGCCTAACGACGACTACGAATCACTTTGATCTTTGATTATATACCTGTCTTTGATACTATTGGAACTAAAATAATAAAAAAATAATTTCCATAATTATAATGGCTTATATAGTGTATAGAAATCGGAGGCTAATATGTGAAAATTGTTTTATTCTTTTAGTAAATTGAAGTCGGCTTTACATTTTCACCCTATTGAGTATATTATAATATGTGTATATGTTCTAATTGAAAAATATGTATTGTATAAAATATATATCATTTGATAAACTTTTATTCTGTTTCACAATGTAAACATAATTCATCAAACTAACAATTTCATTAGTGTTGGCGGGATTAGTGTTGCCAGGTCTAGCAAGTAAAATTTCGGGACGGAAGGTAAAAATAATCGAGGATTTGGTTTTCATATCCGGACAACTAGAATGACTACAAAATATAGGTTTCTTTGTAGCCTTTTGTGCTTTATTGAGAGCCGTGGTAGCTCAGATGAGCAACGCTAACTGTAAATATCACAGTATGCGAGTAATGCGAGAAATTGTGACTGTAACTTTACTTTACGTTTGTGCTTTATAATTATTATTCGGGTCTGATCTCGTGAACGAATAACTTTTCATCCAAACATCGTAAAAACTGAATTTTTTTTCATTTTAGGCAAATTAAAACATTTTTGAACTATTTGTTATTTTTTTGCAGTCCCTGAATTTTTCAAATCACTCATTTTAATATAATTCTGTTTAAAACTTTTATGTTTTTTTTCGACTAATGAGACAATGTCGTAGTAAAAATATTTTAATGTGGTAGTAGCTAACAGATATAATCATTTTTGCTGTCAAAATTATGGATTAAGTATAGAATAACAAGGTTAGTGAAAATCGGGACATTTGGCGTCCCGATCAATGGTGAATCGGGACGTGTCACTGGACCCTTGAAAATCGGAACGTCCCGCGCAAATCGGGACACCTGGCAACACTAGCGGGTTCGAGCCCGGATTGTTCGCGTTTACGGCGAGCACTACGCCCTTGAGCTACTCAACTGCCCCCGTGCCCCCGCCATGTCGACCAAAACAGCGGCACGGCCGGATCATCATTGCGAGACTTGGTTATTTTACAAGTTATGTTTTTGATGGCATGTCTTTGTTTAATCATAGCGTTATCTCCACACTAGGAATTTTTCCTAAGTACATCGTTGGAGCAGTTTAAATACATTAATTTCACAAGGACAAACATCCAGACCTGGAACAATTATTTGTAGGTAATACAAATTTTTGTTTCATGTGGGATTCGAACCTGCGGCGCTCAGCGCTACAACTCATTACCAAGTCACTCCGCCACGGAGCCAAAGGTGAAAGCCAACGATTTTGTATTTTTACTTGATCCGAATTGCTTACGTTCATTACTCATTTCTAAAAAAAATATATATGAAATGAAAATTTGCCACCACTACATCATTTAATATTTAAATGTTACAATCATAAACATATTTCAAAATTACTTACTACCAAAAATATCGCTTATAAAAGTCTGAATCGTTTAAAATGCTCGATGGTGCTATAGGTACCTAGTTATAGTATGATGTAGTGTAGCCCTATCGGTGTATCAACACGATCGCGCGGTGTCGGTGAGAAAAAGTAATACGTCCTTTCGTTGGGATTACCCGGAGCATACTGAATCGATCGGCGTCTGCACATGATGTTTTATAGTATTTTTAAAATAATTATATAAAATAATTGACAAAATAAATCGAGCTAAAAATTTTATTGGATATTTAACATTACATGTATATTGATAAAATAATTAAAATAGATATGTTCATAAGCAAATACATGGAAAAAATTACATTGAAGTAGACAGTTTTGGTGATTTTATAATATTATTTTATAATATTAAATCGAAATATTTTCGTAATTTAGGTTTTGCTATACACTAAAAGACTATATATTCCATTATAATAACGCTTAAAATAAAGTATTTTAGCTTATAATAATGGTTGTATTCAACCTGAAAGATAACTCTGATGCATATTTTCGTAAAACACTGTGAAGGGATTGCCTTCGCCCTAAAAAACCGTCATTAAAAACTATGATTTTGCATTGCTATGTACTAAATAAAGACTTCATCTTTCTAAAGCCCTAATTTTCAGCAAATAATCTCCTCACGTCGTTACGATATCGCCTTTGGAAAAACCATAAAACATGTAGTTTTCGACGCGAAACGCATATGCCCTCTAAAGAATGCTCTTTCTAATTTCTTTCAGAAACGTTTAACAATTTATCTGGGGCACCACCTTTTCTCGAAGCAATTCAGGACATTTCGACCACCTATAACTTCGTAGTCAATTAAACTAGAAGCCTGAATTAGCCAGTGAATGAATCAGTAACTGAGTAAGCATTGTATAAACAGGTATATTTCAAATTTCATTCAATTTAAACCAGTAGTTTAAGAATTGTAACTGGTCAAATTTCTTAATTTTGTCACTCACTGACTGACCGATCATCAAAACTCTAAGGCATTTCTAGCAGACATAAAAGCTTCAAATTTAGAATAAAATTAGTGTTTAGTGTATAAATTAAGGAAAAACTAAAATATTTGTAAATTTATGTCCAGTTTTATAGATACACTAACTGCATAAATAACTTTGTAATCCCATATAAATATATTAAATTACAAAGTTACATTTGCAGTGAATGAATCAGTGTACTTGTATATGTATTACAGGTGTACATATGTACGTTGTTGGTACTCAAGAAGTAGATTGTACCGGAAAGGTAAAAAATTAGGACTATATTATAAACAAAAAGAAATGAGATGCCATTAAAAACATAAATTGTAAAAAGAAACAAGTCTCGCAACTCACTTCTCCTACCGTAAAAAGGTGTGAGATCCATGTCATACCAAGTCGGTTAATTTATTCAGTTCCCCACTTCGGGTTGGGAGACTTGTTTTTTTTTACACGTTATGTTTTTAATGGAATTAATATGATTATTAAACGTTTCTGGTGGGACTTTTAGCCTACCATAAATAGATGAATCTTTATTATAGGCTTTGAAATGAGCATATAGTGTTGTGTTAGGTTTTAAATTAGTTAATTTAATAACAATAAAGTTCATTTAATATAGTTTATTTAAGCAGTGACTTTTTATTGGTAAATTCATTTTATTAGAATGGCAATACTTTAGTAAGGGAGGGGATGTGGTCAGTTGCACGAAGCAAAAATGGCATTAAGCAAGGAGGAGCGGAGAAAGACGGTTGTGTCGATTACTAAGCATTGGATAAGACAAAATAAGTGTAAATTATAGTTTAAACCTAGGCCTCAGGGCAGAATAAAAGTGTAAGCAGTAATCGGAGAGTGTTTTATTATATTTCAGAAGTGGGATGTACCCGTTTCTTTTGTTATACCTACCTTTGTTACTTATACTAAACTGTTTCTAAGTTAAAAAAAAAGAAATATCCTTAGGCTTTAAAATTGCTAAAATCTCTTGGAAAATTATGTATATAATAATTGGTGTAAATTATATACGGTAAATCCTGGACAAGATAAAGACCAAGGGAAACGTTAAATAATTTGAGTTATTCGAGGTTTTTACTTACTCTGGGTTGAAGTTAAGGAGTTCTTAATGCTTCACGTTTGTACCTACAGAGGTTCGCTTATAAGCTCTGTTTAGGAATTATCAAATGTAAACGTAAGCAATACACTAAAGACTTGTATTATTTACATTTTAAGCCATTCGGTAAACGCGTATATGCAATAACAATGATTTAAAGACTTTGGTCGTTCGCACAGTCATTTAAAATGACTTATTGATAGATTATTGAAGTTGCAAAGGTCGTCTTCATTACAACTTTGAGTTACTGAGGTGCGACGCCCAAATTATTCATTTAAGTGAAAGAGGGTTCGTATTTTAAGTAAAAGAGGTTTTGAACTCCGGGTGGACACAAAATTTTATAAATTTATAGTGGGTATTAAGTTATTAAGGTACTAGTTATTTGCTCTCTAGTTTAAGTAATTACTTACTTACATAGGGTAATGGAGTACTTCTTATATTTTCGTATTCTAATTTCTACTCAGATATGCAAAGGTTACAATATTGCACGTAAATAAAATAAAGGGAACATGTTTGTACTCTTTCTTATCGTAACTTAAAAGTAAAATATTATTCATAGGTTAAATGTGAGAATGGCGCTACCTAATATGATATCTCAAGCACCAAATAAGATTATCCATTACTAGATATCACTGTAGTGCTGGGGTACAAGGGGACGCAAAAATTTTGTTATTTTTATACCCACTTAATAAATGTTACCAAGTTATTGAATGTATTCATTTTTGATTTTGTTTCCAAGTTACAGAAAAATGCAGAGGGAAGACAAATCGCAACCTCGACGCCTGGAGATTCCGGGTCGTGGGGAGTCCAGACGACGCAGGGCTGATGATAGGGCCAGAAGCAACCGTAGTCGCACGCGATGCGACAGCATTGGGAGTCTTCACGAACGCGAGCGACGCCGAGCAGTAGAACGGGAGCTAGCTCGCGAACGGGAGCGGCTACAAAATCTCCTGAACAACCTGATTATGGAGCGTAGTAAAAGGCTACGCAGCGTAAGTAAACATCACGATTTCACGCGTCAAGATTCCTATATTTCTGGGCGTTATGCAACCACTGGGCGTAGTGTTCCTTCTAGAAGTAGAACACTCGACCGTGGGGTGGATGACCGCCCCAAGAGAAGGCGAATTCAAGAAAATGGTCAACGATCTTCTAGTCCTTCGTTCTCGACTAAAGACGTAGCTAATATTCTTAAATCACTTAAAGACTTAGGGCGCGTTCCCACTATGTCGTAACGACTAATTTATCGTTCGATGACTGTCGTCTCTACCTGTTCCCATTATAACGATTGTTTATCGTCAACATTTTTTATCGTTTAGCGACTGTCGTATCTAGCTGTTCCCACTGGATCGCTCAGATCGCTCGCATCATCAGCAAGCTACAAATCTAGTCGCCTCTGCGTTCGCTTGGTAATTACTAGTGCGTTTACTCTACTGAGTTCAATGGACGAAGATGAAATTTTAATAATTTATTACTTTTTGAAAAGAAGGAAAATGAAGCAAGAAATGAAAAGAAAGTACTGGGTACATCCAATGTTAATGAAAAGAATTCCATTAGGATTATGTCAGCGTTATATAGAAGAATTAAAAAGTGATGATGGAAAGTTTTATGAGTATTTAAGAATGACTGTCTCCACCTTTGATAGCCTACTGGCACGACTTGCAGACAATCTTAGAAGAGAAAACACACATTTCAGAAATTGTATAAGTGCCGAAGAAAGACTAGTGATAACTTTAAGGTAAGTAAATAAAATGAAAATTCTTTATTAATGTATACATTTATTTATTTAGAGATTTATTTTAGAGTTACACGTTTTATAAGTAAAGACATCTTTAAATTATATATTGTCAAAATTAAAAGAATCTTGTGTGCTATCGGACAAATTAGTATAGACTGAATTTGGTGATGCAGCCGGTTCCATAACTTGATTGCTAGTCGAAGTTGATGCACCTGGATCTTGTGTAAAATATCCTGTCGGTTGTGATAAATGGTTTTGGTAGTCACCATAGTTTGCATAAGTATCATATAAATTATTACGAAGGCGTTTCTTTTTAATTTTTTCAATCAGTTGCATAATACCCGTTTGGAATTCAAAATTGTCATCATTGTCGAATGATGCCAAAGATGGTAAAATTCCTTTAATAAAGGACACATGTGGGTGTTCTTGATTATTTAATTTATAATCTAGAAATTGTGACATTTTATCATCTAATGTGTCAGTCTTAGTTTTCTTTTGAGTAGAAGGTACTGCATCACTTAATGTATCAGAGATAGAATTATTAGGCTCATTAGATGAATCAGAGGTCATACGGGGCTCAGTAACTTTTAATAAAAAAGACAGCTGATTCTTATAAACATACGGCCTAGTAGTTTTTGCGCCTGCACCAGATCGCTTTTTTTCTTTTTCATTTTTCGGGGATCTCATAAATGCATCTCGAATATGTGTCCACTTTGTAGATATCTGTGTAGCTGTAAAAGTAAAATAGACTTAAAATTAAAATTTGTTTGTGTATAGATTTAACATTATATGTATTAACATATAATCAGTCTAATACGTAGTCAAATTATTGTTCACGCAAACATTTGCACGTTTTTCAGAGTTTAAAAAACTATACTAAGATCGAGTTTTTCCACTAGTATCCCCGGATGTTTCCGTGAAAAAGTAAGGGACTACGTATTAGACTGATTATATGTTTATACATAATTATAATGTTAGGGCATTGGTCCTCGAATATAAGCGTATTATAATAGCTGTTGTATTTATTTACAGATATTTGGCGTCGGGATGTTCGTTTAAACAACTGCGTTATAATTTTAGAGTGGGAATGTCAACCATCAGCAAAATAATCAAAGAAACGTGTTCTGTTATTTGGAGCGTATTAAGTGCAGAATATTTAAAGTTGCCCAATACCGAAGAAGAATGGAAAGCGATCGCTGAAGCTTTTAAAACGAAAGCAAATTTTCCTCATTGCCTCGGTGCGCTGGACGGCAAGCACATAAGGATTACAAATCCAATAAATAGTGGTTCTATGTTTTTTAACTATAAGGATTATTATTCTTTTATTTTATTTGCAATTGTTGATTCAGAATACCGTTTCATTTACGTTAGTATTGGTTCATACGGAAAAGAGTGTGATTCATCTATCCTAAAACAATCCAATTTTTGGAAGAAACTAAATGATGGTACTTTAAATATACCAAGACCCACGCCATTACACGAAAATATGCAAGAAGAAATACCATATGTATTTGCTGGAGACGAAGCCTTTACATTGTCACAAAATTTATTGCGACCTTATGGCGGTACTCATTTAGACAATAGGAAAAAGATATTTAATTACCGTCTAAGCCGCGCGAGAAGATATGTTGAATGCACTTTTGGTATCTTATCCAATAAATGGAGGATCTTGCATAGACCATTGGATGTATGTGCAGAAACAGCTATTGAAGTTGTAAAGGCTTGTACGGTATTACATAATTTTTTAATAAAAAAAGACGCTATATACTTGGAGAATACCCCAACCGTTATGCCCCTGGTAAACATGCCTGCAACACAGCTGTGTTCAAACGAAGGTGGTGGAAACGCAGTGCGCTTACAATTTTCCGACTATTTTGTATCTGAAATAGGCTCCGTACCTTGGCAAAACATTACAGCACATGTATCATAATAAATAAAAAGTTTCAGAAACTTACCGAAATCTTTTCTTTCCTTTTCCTCCAACTTGTCAAAATTAGGTTCAAAAACTCAACAAATTTCTCTCCACGCGGCTAATTTCAAACCTTTGTCTTTATAAGTGTCTAAAGTTTTGTCCCAAAGGACAGCCCTTTGTTCCACAAGTGGAATTAAAACTTCCGGTGTTATATTATTAGCCATTGTTATACGTCCACTATGCGCAGGAGTCTGACAAGTTCTAACACGCACAAAGCAAACCTAGTACAGACGCGAGGGGCGCGCGGGTGCGAGAGGGAAGGGAAAACACGTGTTCGTCTACCGAATAGAACACGAGTTGCCGTCCACGATTTTTTATCGTTTTACGACTGTCGTGCTTGCCGTTCCCACTGTCACGACAAAGTGTCGTCACTGCAAAAAGACGACACTTAAAACTACACGATTATCCGTCGTCACGACACGGTGGGAACGCGCCCTTACAGTCACAGCCGTCGACGTCGGCCACGGTTGCACCTATTCATTCAAGTAGCTATAAAAATATTTTACCTGATTTTGATCCATCGTCAAAAATCAACGAATAGATATGTGGTTAAATAAAGTAAACGAGTGCGCGACGGTCTACGGCTGGGACGACAAAACAACAATCCATTACGCCATGCAAAAGCTCCAGGGTTACCAAGACCTGGTACGAGAGTTTACCCTCAATTCTTTTTAATTGGAATGAGTGGCAGGAGAGGTTAATAAATGCTTTTCCACATGAATATAACTATGGTCAAGCTCTGGAAGATATGTTGAAACGAAAGAGCAAGTTTAACGAACCTATTGAAGTATATTATTATGAGAAATTGGCACTTTTGAACCAATGCGACATTGAAGGAAAGCGTGCTGTTGATTGCATCATACACGGCTTAACCGACAAAACCATGAAGTCAAGCGCTACCACACTACGTTGTTAACATCCGGAACAGCTGCTCCGATTTTTAATGAGTAATAAGGAACTCAATCAACCTTTTGAACGATCTTACAACAAATTTAGGTCCGGTATTAATATAAATGATATTAGTGTTAATAATAATAATAAAATAACAAATAAGAGCAACTTTGCCCAACATAATAATATATATTGTTATAACTGCAAGGAAAAGGGGCATCCATTCTTGAAATGCCCAAAGCCTATTATAAAGTGCGGTAAATGCAATAAAATGGGTCATAAAACAGAATATTGTTTCGCAATTGTTAACGACGATAAAAGCATCACTGTTCACAAAACCTTGCGTATATCAAACTCAAACCCAAGCTCTAAGTTTTATAAAGACGTTTTTGTAAATAACTCTCCGGAAAAGGGATTTGTGGATTTTGAAAGCGAGGTATCGTTAATAAGGAAATCGAATGCATCCTGTTTGGGACTGGTTCCTGATAGTGAATCCACATTACTGAGAGGTTTTGGAAACGATGTAGTGCACACTCTTGGTAGTATCACTGTTGACTTGTCTGTAGATGGCGTCCACGCTAACGTCGCGTGTCACGTTGTTGACGATCAATATTTGGAATTACCATTGCTATTAGGACAGTCATTCACTGAGCAGTCGCATGTCGCTGTTTATAAAACTACAGATAAGCTTATTTTCTTTGATGAAAATCGAGAAATGCCCTTTTCGGAAATCGATATACAAAACAAAACCACCGTTAAGGTAGTAGCTTCTGCCAATGTCCACATTTATGGAGCAGCAAGCATTAAGGCATTTGCAGATTTAAGTGTCGATAGCAATATTCTGATAAACAGTAAGATTGTTGGCAGGCCTACGGAACAATTCGTCATAACGGGAGGGGTATATTCTGTCAAGAATAGGGCTTTAAACATCATCATCTCCCCTTTATTAGTTCACAGTTACATCAAAGAAAGAATGACCATCAGTCGTGGTTTAGAAGTCAAGATCATTAATTTTATTGCCTCTTTGCCCAAAAAAATAACACGACAAACTAATATTTATAAGGAGAAAGTAAGAATAGGAGATAATATTGGACAAATCCATCGACAAAAACTTTTAGCTTTGCTGGACAAGTAGCTAGAAGAGGCATTGCTTTGCCTCTTCTTTAAAAGAACTAGGGTGCACTAATGTTACCGAAATGACCATTGAACTGAATAGTAAGAAACCGATTTGTTATCGACCCTACAGATTATCGCACAAAGAGCGAGAAGATGTGAGAGAGATGATTAGTGAAATGCTAGATGCCGGAATAATAAGTGAATCAATATCAGAGTATTCAAGTCCTATAATTTTAGTCCATAAGAAAGATGGAAAAATGAGAATGTGCATAGATTACAGGATGTGACTCAGTGACAGTAAAGGAGCGTTATCCTATGCCTTATATTGAGGATGAAGTCGCGAGATTGTCCGGACAAGCCTACTTTGTAACACTTGATCTAACATCAGGATATTATCAGGTCCCTATATCAAAAGAATCCCGGCCACTAACTTCATTTGTTACACCAGATGGTCAGTATGAGTTCAACCGTACGCCATTCGGCTTGGCCAATGCCCCGGCTGTGTTTCAACGAATGATGAATCGAATCCTTGGTCCAACGCGAGCAGAAGGAGCAACAGCGTATATGGATGATGTGTTGATATATGGTAGAGATGTAGAAGAATGTCTAATGCGATTAGAAAATGTTTTACTATTATTAGAAGAGGCAAACTTGACCCTTAATCTGGCAAAATGTGAATTTCTAATGGACAAAATAGATTACTTGGGTTACGAAATAAGTGCTGCTGGAGTACGTCCGGGCAATAAAAAGATTCAGTGCGTGCTCGATTTTCCCTGCCCTATAGATCAACATACTGTGCGGCAGTTTCTTGGTCTTGTGGGGTACTTCCGGAAATTTATCAGGAACTTCGCTATCCTAGCTAACCCATTAACAAAGTTATTGACTAAAAATGCACGATGGACCTGGAACCATGAGCAGGAGGAAACTTTCAAAAGTTTAAAAGACAAATTAGTGGATAGACCTATCCTAGCTATTTATGACCCAACAGCAGAAACTGAGTTACACACTGACGCTAGTAAATTCGGTGTTGGAGGTGTGTTATTTCAAAGATCATGCAGTAGTCATAATTTTAGGCCAGTTGCTTATTATAGCCGAAAGACTTCTCCTAAAGAAAAACATTTCCATGCTTACGAACTAGAAGCACTGGCCGTTGTCTGCTCATTAAAGAAGTTTCGAGTATATCTATTAGGCCAAAGATTCAAAATAATATCAGATTGCAATGCTCTCCGCTCTACTTTCTCAAAGCGAGATATTCTTCCTAGGGTTGCACGATGGTGGCTTCTAATGCAAGAGTTTCAGTGCACAGTTGAATATCGCCCTGGTGCAAGGATGACTCATGTGGTGGGTGGGTGGTGGGGGTCATGGGTGCAAGGTGGCAACTTTTACGCATGAATCATGACGATATAGGGCATTTTGGCGTTGAAAAGACATTGGAACGTATAAAAAAATCATATTGGTTTTCAAAAATGTCAAGGTTCGTTAAAAAGTACGTGAAAGCATGCGTAGAATGTGCCTATGCTAAGAAAAACAAATCTACAAAAGAAGGATACTTATACCCCATCGAAAAGATCGAAGTCCCTTTTCATACACTGCTCATAGATCACCTGGGACCTTTTGTCAGGTCCAAGCGCGGCAATACTCATCTTTTGGTTATTGTAGATGGATTCACTACATTCGTGTTTGCTAGGCCGGTACGTAACACAAAGACGCAAAATGCAATTAGGGCTCTTGAGGATATTTTTTATACTTTCCGCATTCCCGATCGCATTATAAGTGATAGAGGAACATGCTTCACATCACACACTTTTAAACGGTTTTGTCAAGACAAAGGTATAAGACACATCCTCAACGCTGTAGCTTGTCCCCGATCAAACGGTCAGGTTGAAAGATACAACCGTACTATCCTTGACTCATTAACAGCACAGAATTTAAATTGTGACGAAAAAGAGTGGGATAACACAATTGGAAGAGTACATACCTAAAGCTGTTGTTAAACTTTTATTTTAGGATGTACCCATAGTATTTAGCTATTTTCGACTTTTTCTAATTCCTTTTTATATCTTTTGATTTGTAAGAAATAATATGTACCTAATGTAAGTTTTCCTTTACTTTTTTTTGTAATTTTATTTATTACTGTGAAATTATTTGTATCTAAGCCCCGTGCAACTGACCGAATGTTAGGTTTCTTTTCAACCGTGCATGAGGACATGCACGAAGTCAGGATGGACGAATGTTAGGTTTTCACTTAGTTAATTAAATAACAATAAAGTTCATTTAATATAGTTTATTTAAGCATTGACTTTTTATTGGTAAATTCATTTTATTAGAATGGCAACACTTTAGTAAGGGAGGGGATGTGGTCAGTTGCACGAAGCAAAGATGGCATTAAGCAAGGAGGAGCGGAGAAAGACGGTTGTGTCGATTACTAAGCGTAGGATAAGACAAAATAAGTGTAAATTATAGTTTAAACCTAGGCCTCAGGGCAGAATAAAAGTGTGAGCAGTAATCGGAGAGTGTTTTATTATAGTTGTTTCGTCTATATTAGGTTTCTCCTTTTTTTTTTTTTTTTTTTACATGGGGAAATGCCTACGCATACCCGCCTCGCGGGGGCAATGACGGGTTATGTCGGACTCGCACCGACTAAAACCCCATGGTGTTCCACCTTCGTCGCATATTGGCAGGGCCACGGGAACGCTTTCGCACACTTCCGCGGCCCTACCAGCGCCTGCCGCCCCATCGTAGCACCTCCTCGGGAGAGGAATATTCCTCCCCGTTCTCCATCCCAGGTAAGGCGCACCAGAACACATGGCGCGCCTTCCTCCACGGCCTCCAATTAAATATGCGCATCAGACGCCCCCGCGTTCGATGCGCGAAGGCCATGGGGCCAGGAAAAACGAGCACTTAGAAGTACTAGCCTTCCCGACCCCAGCGGCGGATCTGGTCTATGGCTCCGCCGCCAATCAAGTTTCGGCTGCGGAGGATAGGGAGAGCGGCGCCTCGCAATACCGACAATCCTCTTCCCCCGCAGCCCCACCACCACCGCATCAACGGTGCGGCCCCGTTTGAGTCGCGGAGGATAGGGCGAGTGGCGCATCGCCATACCAACACTCCTCTTCCTCCGCGACTCCACCTCGGCTGCAGCGGTAGAGGGTGCAGACTCCCCTCTCGCTGCAGTCCACCAGCACACATCCGAAGTGGGCTTCCCAAGCCCACTCGGAGTGGCCACCTCGGGCCGGCCCTTCCCCTCGGGCCAGCCAAGTGGGTTCCTCTTTGTTCACCGCGGGAGACCAAGCCACGGCTACTAAGCCCCCCCGCCACGACAAGGCGGGAACCCGTTCGGGGGGGATATTAGGTTTCTCCTGTAACAAAGCATTGAAGCTAGTGTAGTTATGTTTTTTGCTACACTTATATAATAAATACCCTTTTTGGTTTTGAAACCCATCTACTGCACAATAATTACGTGGTTTCGGCATTTTAACGAGTAAGCGCGGGAAACGTGCGTGATGCGAGCGCACAGGCGGGCGTGCGGCAACCCAATGTTGGTTGTATCGTGGGCCATACGCAGAGAGCTAGGCATATAACGCGTGGCCTTATGCGAGTGACGGAGGCCTGGATAGGCAATAGTATCTTTCTGATAACAACACAAACCCACTGTTGCCTGCCCATTATTTTGTGTACCAGGACAGTATTTAGTTGGAATAAGATCTCAAAAATGATACGCATACCAAGAAGTATGTGTCATCACTGTTTCATGGTTTTGTATGCGCTTTGGCGACTAATACGATACAATAGGCGATAATTTATAAAGATTGTATGAAGTACTATGTTTATCATATCCGCTTGGTCAAACTGTCATCGGAATCTCACATAAACCTCGCAATGTTACTCGTCAGCATATTGCGAAGAATTTAATAAATACAATGCACTCAGACAAGGCTGTACGGTATAAGGCTTTTGCTTACCTTAATTAGTATATCATAACAAGAACAATCTCATGGAGGTTAAAGAACAGGAGAACGATCGCTACTTACTAAAGCATAGCCCGCCTGTCCTTGAAAATTATAAAATTTATACCGGCGCTGACGTCGGTGAGTAGTGACTGCGAAGTTAGCTGTCTATGAGTACATGTAGATGATGTTAATTGAATAATGTACAAATTTTTTTTGGTTAAATAATGTAAAAATTGGTGAGAAATCTTTCATGCTCCGTAATTTTGTAATTTTTGACAAAAAGAAACATTAATAAATGGAGAAATATTTTATTGTGTTATAGAAATAGTTAATTGGAAAAATAGACTGAAAATGACTTTTATTGAGCGATCGTAGCGATGCAGCG